>JAMWET010005188.1:107500-110000 GCA_024036415.1 Prochilodus magdalenae | reverse complement strand
TCACATTATTATTATTATTTTAATTATTATTATTATTATTAGTAGTATAATTATTATTTTTTTATTTTTATTATGAATCTTATTTTAATGTTGGTGTTTTTATTTTTTTACTGGTACAGTGTTTCAGTTATTCATTCATGTAGTAACATTTAATGTGGCTGTAATTTCAGAAAGGAAATATAAAATAGAAAACCATGTTTTTATTAGTGTATAATTAATTACCTGTAACTACAAGTCATTGTGTGTTCGCTATCTTAGCATGAGCCTTCATATCTCTGCCAACAGAGACTGCCCCCGCCATGTTTTATGTAGCCCAGGACAGACCAACCACATAAAAGCCCTTATGAATAAAGGTCATTTAATAATTAATGTGTTTATTCCTACAGAAGTCCTGGCAGTCCTAAAACCATGTCACCTCCTGCAGCACTGTTTCTATGAAACTGACCACAGCGTCTTGTCAGCAGGTTAAACCTCGAGATCCTATTACAGTCCTGAGGCAATGGCTGAAGCAGCAGTGGGTGGGTGACGGTGGAGCTGTGTGCTTTCTGCGGGATGATTCAGCAAGGCTTCAGATGTTCACACCACACGGCACACAGGTGTCTATTTATGGTTCCTGGTCACACGTTCTCTTGGTGGTCCCCTATAGATGATCTTCACAGGCAGATCAAAGGTGCCAATACCCTGCAGAGCCCCTCTGGGGTCTTACTGAAATGCCTCTGATCTAAACAGTCCTGTTCAGAGCGGCCGGTTACAGTTACTGTTCCTTTAAATGGTAATGAGTCACTGCTGACTCCGCCCACCACTTCCATGGGGGCGTGTCCTAACGACAGTACACATTCTCTCATTGTACTCTCATCTGCTGAACAGTTGAGGTTCATCTTACAGACATTCAGCTAACCTGCTAACAGTGGTAACATTACTGTGGATCCTGCAGCACCAATAACACCAAGAACTATCTAGAACATTACATCTCCATTAACATATTAGCGGCACAGCCAGCTGGTAGAATGAACTACTGCTAAATGCCAGGAACTATCTAGAACATTTCATCTCAATTACCATTTTACCTCTGTTGTTAGCATTAGCTAGTGTAAATGGTAAAAACAATATAGAACATTACCTCACCATTAAATTTTTTATCAGCTGTAAGCATGAGCTAGTCTTAAACACAAATAACTGTCTAGAACATTACATCTCTGTTAACTTATTACCTTATCTCTGTATAGAAGGCACCACAAATGTTCACAGACATCATTTCATTTCATCATTTTATTAATCTTCTTTGATAGTCTCAGAAACCATGTACAACATTCTCCCAGGTACTTACAGACCCAACGTGATAAAGCTAATGCTCAAATATGAATATACTGGATTATTACTAAATATAAATAAAGTGGAATAAAAACGACAGAGTGATAAAATGATACGATATGCAAAAATAAAATCAACTAAAAGTCAAAACACTGATTCATCCCAAAAACGAAATCCGCACAGTTCTCCGTGTTACACTAAACATGGCCAAATGGCCAAGATGTGCTGGGCGTCCAACCAGTGAAACGTCCCACCGTGCTGAGCCGTTCCAGCAGACCGAGAGAAGAAGAGTGGAAGAAGAACTTCTACTGTATCTCCTATTACAGCTTCTGTTCAGGAGCAATGGAGAGTCAATTCCAGAGGAGTCAATTCCTCAACTCCAGTATAATTCCTAAAGCTTGGAGTCGGCTCCTCAACTCTGTCATGCTTCTTCATAGTAATTGACTGCAGGGCCAGTTTGATGGAGACGCATGCAATACAGGAATGAGTTTGAAAAGCATGTGAGGGTTCATTCATTCATTCTTTCATTCATTCAATCATTCATTCATTTTCCAAGCCACTTATCCTTCTTGGCCATGGTGGTCTACCAGCGCTCATTGGGCGGAAGGAAACAGCCTGAAAGGCCACCAGTCCATCACAGGGCAGATACACACACACAAACACATTCACACCTAGTGGGAGGGGCTCAGCATCTCCAGTTCACCTGATTGTATGCCTCTGGACTGTGGGTGGAAAGAGTATCTGGAGGAGGAAACCAGCACAAACACGGGGAGAACTTAGACACACCACACAGAAACAACCCCGGACAGCCCTGCTGGGAACCCAACTCAGGTCCCTCATCCTGTGAGGCCACCTACTGTGCACCCTGAGTTTGTTTCATTCCTTCGTCACCGTCTTTCTCTTTCATCTTGGTCAGTGTGTGAAACACCCTCTGGAATTCTGGGGGTCCCATGTTGGCTGCTACTCCAGCATAGGCTGGCTGCTAACTCACTCACCACAGCAGCACTGATGCTTCAATGGATGGATAGTGTTTGGATTAGCAGTTCTTCTTCTGGGAAAGGTCTTTTCTGGCTTGGTAGATCTTCCACACTTTAACTGAGGTCTTACTCATCATATCCTCTTCTGTCTTCATTTTGGGAAATGAGTAACACTTCACTGTTTGGGAATCTGCCAAGCTCGAGGTATGCTA
>JAMWET010005188.1:0-102500 GCA_024036415.1 Prochilodus magdalenae | reverse complement strand
CATAAAGATTTTTAACATAAAACCACTAATATAAGTTTTAATAGCATCTGTGCAGGATCCTGTTAGCATCTGTGCAAGATACTGTTAGCATCTGTGCGGGATACTGTTAGCATCTGTGCAGGATCCTGTTAGCATCTGTGCAGGATCCTGTTAGCATCTGTGCAGGATCCTTTTGGCATCTGTGCAGGACCTTGTTGGCATCTGTTCAGGATCTGGGTGCTTACTTTGCTTTGGAAGACCAGCTGGAAGTCCTTTCTGCTCTTCAGCTTGTAGTAGAGGTACTCTGCGTTTTCCAGGCAGTGGTTGACCTGCGATTCGAAACCCTCTGATCCCTGAAAAGCATGAATACAAATGCAGGTCAGAAATAGCTAGAAGCACATCTCTCCATGACTGCTGTTAGTGTTTCTCAGGCCTTGAAGAGAAAGCACTATGATATACAGGGGTTGGACAATGAAACTGAAACACCTGGTTTTAGACCACAATCATTTATTAGTATGGTGTAGGGCCTCCTTTTGTGGCCAATACAGCGTCAGTTCGTCTTGGGAATGACATATACAAGTCCTGCACAGTGGTCAGAGGGATTTTAAGCCATTCCTCTTGCAGGATAGTGGCCAGGTCACTACGTGATGCTGGTGGAGGTTCGTCCTTCTTGGTGGTATGCTGACATTACCCTGGATACCGTGGCTCTTGATACATCACAAAGACTTGCTGTCTTGGTCACAGATGCGCCAGCAAGACGTGCACCAACAGTTTGTCCTCTTTTGAACTCTGGTATGTCACCCATAATGTCATGTGCATTGCAGTATTTTGAGCAGAACTGTGCTCTTACCTGCTAACTGAACCTTCACACTCTGCTCTTACTGGTGCAATGTGCAATTAATGAAGATTGGCCACCAGTCTGGTCCAATTTAGCCATGAGACCTCCCACACTAAAATGACAGGTGTTTCAGTTTCATTGTCCAACCCCTGTAGATCCACCAGGCTGGTGTACAGTCCAACAGTAGGTGGAGAATAATCTCAGAATGAGAATTTTTCAATTTATCAACTAGATATAAGAGCATTTAACTTGCTACGAAATCATTTCTGTGGCAGATATTAAGTTAGATAGACTAATACCACACATTCTTATTTCTTTCATCAATATTAAATAGGTTATTTAGTAATAACTGTGCAGGACATAAGTACTTTGGCCAAGGGGGCCCAAAACTGTGCACACAACTGTAAGCAAAGCTGGTAAAGCAGCGAGTGGCTGTTTCTACTGAAGTGCCAGTGAAATGATGAATTTGCATGCGTGCTCTATTTTTTATATCATGTTATATCACTCTGTTATTGTCCCACTTTTATGCAAAGCGGTTCAGGTTTCTGCATGTAAAACAGATATTAGTGTACAATTACTGGGTCTCTATGTAAAACTTAACTATCAGCATCGGGTGTTCAGACTGTGCCCCTTCACAGCAAACCGCTGGAGGACGAAGTGCTTTGTGTGTGACATGCAAATCAGCCTTGAAAACAGGTGTGTACAGCCAGCCCCATTCACAATCTCTCCATGTTTATTTTTACTTCTCTAGTCGAAAACCTAAAAATGAACCACTGTGGTTGTTTGACAGGGTTAAACTACACTGCCTAAAATATTTACTCCCTCATCCAAATCATTGAATTCAGGTATTCCAAACACCTGGCCACAGGTGTATAAAGCCAAGCACCTAGACATGCAGACGGCTTCTACAGACATTAGTGAAAGAACGGGTAGCTCTCAGAAGCTCAGTGAATTCCAGAGTGGTACCGTGATAGTGTAACAGTCACGTCTAAATATTCCACAGTCACCTGTCAGTGAGATTATGACAAAGTGGAAGCGGTTTGGAATGAGAGCAACTCAGCCATGAAGTGGTAGGCGACGTACAGTGACAGAGCGGGGTCAGCGGATGCTGAGGTGCATAGTGCGCAGGGGTCGCCAACATTCTGCAGAATCAATCGCTACAGAGCTCCAAACTTCATGTGGCCTTCAGATTAGCTCAAGAACAAGGCCTAAAGAGCTTCATGGCAAGTGGGTTTCCATGGCGGAGCAGCTGCATTCAAGCCTTACATCACCAAGCGCAATCCGCTGTATGAGTCTGGGTTTGGCGGTTGCCAGGAGAACATAACTTGTCTGACTGGACTGCTCCGAATGTAAAGTTTGATAAAGGTGGGGTCATGGCATGCTAATTTCATGCTCCCAACTTTGTGGGAACAGATTGGGGATGGCACCTTCCTGTTCCAACATGACTGCACACCAGTGCACAAAGCAAGGTCTATAAAGACATGGATGAGGGAGTTTGGTGTGGAAGAACTTGCCTGGCCTGCACAGAGTCCTGACCTCAACCTGATAGAACACCTTTGGGATGAATGAGAGCGGAGACTGTGAGCCAGACCTTCTCCTCCAACATCAGTGCCTGACCTCACAAATGCGCTTCTGGAAGAATGGTCAGAAATTCCTCTAAACACATATCCTAAAGGGTGGGCCGACATCATATTGAACCCTATAGATTAGGAAAGGGATGAGCTCATATGTGAAGACAGACGAGTGGATAATTTTAGGAATATAGTGTATATTGGGGAAAAATATGCCTACACTTTAAAAAGTGCAAGCCCATTTGTTACAAGCAATTGATTAAGATTGACTCAACTCAACCCATTTTTGGTTGAATAAACCTCAGTTATTTGCTTTAACAAGTAAGAGTCATTAGGTAGCACCAACTAAACACTCTTTACAGTGTACTGTAGTGTATACTAACAACCTATACACAAGAGACAGGTCTTTAATTTGGGCCATAGATATAAAATAAAAGGTCAAAGAAAGGAAAAGCACATTTTGTCAATTGCTAATTCCTACTGGCAGTCCTATGAGGGTTCAGATGGTATATTAGCGCTAAGCTAACGGTGGTGCACATTCATTTCCTCCAGATTACATGAATTGTCTATCTTCTACGTGAACACTTCCTCTACACCTTTTCACACTTTATTGCACAATTACTGTTTATTAGTTGGCTTTAATTTAAGGCACGTTTTATATTTGTATGTCATATTTTCCAGTATGTCAAACTAAGCAAATAAACAGAAATGTTTTTGTTCAGGAAAATGATATAGCATTGCCGTCCGATGAAAAAGCCTATTATGCATGATTTGAACACAGCAGTGGCTGTTTACACTGTGTGTTCCCAAATGTCTTGATGAAAAGAGAAACAGAAATGACCCAAAACGTCTGGTTTCATTGACTTCAATTAGAATTAAATAACGTTTTTGCTCTGTCCGGTAAAGTTGGCAGTGGACATTGATTTTGTTTGGATATTGATGATATGTTAGCATGGTGGCTAAAACAATATATGCAGAGGATAAAATCTATTATCATATACAGACAGGAAAGGACTTGTATACCTTAGCCTTCCACATGAGCCACAGCTTGAAGACGTCCACATGCCTCCCACACTGTATACTCTTGTCCCCGGTGTCATAGGATACATCGTAGTGTTTATCAGGCTGGAAAAGATACTCGGCACACAGCTGATTGCACTCCTGAAGCAGACCCTGATAGCAACAACAGACAGCAGCTTTATCTACAGCTTGATCCACAGCTGGCTCCATGATCCATGCTTTTTCTGGTGCACATCGTGCTTTGACTGACCTTCTTTTTCACTAGAATGGCTGAACACTGCAAGGGGACACCCATCATCTTGTGGGGATTCCAGGTGATGGATGATGCCCTGTAGTGGAATAGAAATCAGTGTAAATTCCCCACTCTAAAAGCACTAGGCCTACCTCGGCATACCAATGAATTAGATCTACCACCATCTAGGCACCAATTAGCACAACCACATTTAGAGCAACACTGGGGAACAAGACCCCCAGGCTAAGCTGTCCTATGAGCTCCTTTTAGTTTCTCTGCTGATCAAATTATAGGGCCAGATTTAATTGCAACCCCTTTGCTAAAATTAAACCTGGATGATGGCATTTCTTTTTTAACACTAGATAATAATAATCTATATTTTGGTTAAGTTGTACAAGAAAAATGAACGTTATGGGGAGAGTGGAATAAGCAGTAGGTTTGCTCTTTAGACAACTGTTTTATCTATTTCCTTGAAATAGTGAAATAGAGAAACAAGTGAAAATGGTTAGTTAGAGATCTGGGGCAAAAAATAAACCTATATAAGAGATAAAAAGCCTGGTTAAGCATATTAACTACTATAAGCTGATCACTACTATAACTACTGTTCTTATGATTAGTACTACTCCTGCTACTACACCTTATACGATAAGTACTACTAATACGGTTACAACTACTAAAGCTATTACTGCTACTACTATTACTAATACTATTGCTACTACTATTATTACTACTACTATTATTGCTATAACTATTGGTACCACTATTTTTGACATAACAATTAATATTACTACTACCACTAGTATTGCTGCTAGTATTGCTACTACTACTTCTACTACTACTACTTCTACTTCTACTAATACTACTACTACTTCAACTTCTACTACTCTTACTTCTACTACTACTACTACTTCTACTACTACTGCTTCTACTTCTACTTCTACTACTGCTACAACTACAACTACTACTACTACTACTTCTACTTCTACTTCTACTACTTCTACTTTTACTACTACTTCTAGTACTGCTACAACTACAACTACTACTACTTCTACTACTACTACTACTACTACTACTACTTCTACTTCTACTACTTCTACTTCTACTAATACTACTACTTTTACTACTACTACTACTACTACTTCTACTTCTACTACTCTTACTTCTACTACTACTACTACTTCTACTACTACTTCTACTACTACTACTACTTCTACTTCTACTTATACTACTTCTACTTATACTACTACTTCTACTACTGCTACAACTACAACTAAACTACTACTACTTATACTACTGCTACTACTACTACTTATACTTCTACTACTTCTACTACTACTACTTCTACTACTACTACTACTATTCTGATTAATTAATAAAGATAATTGGGTAATAAATATAATCACAGTAACTAGTTCATAAACAGATGAGACTTTTAAAGTGTTTCTATTTTAAACTATTATACATTCTTTCTTATTATTTTCTTTATTCATTATTCAGTAAGAACATGCTCATTTAAATCAATAACTTGGCTAGCATGGACACTGTACTACTTGTTTGAAAATGTGCATGTTGCTTGTTTGAAAAAAGCAAACCTGTTTTAATTAGTAGGCCAGTTGAGTTGGCTTACCTATCAATTCCCTGCAGTTTCAACCGGTGCTTCTTAGACAAGAGCAGGCCTCCTCCCCAAGCTGCCTGTGAGGAGATAAAATATATACCTACAGTGTGCCATAGTGAGTATGTATGGAGAACAATATGGAACGAGTACATACATCAACATGCATCCATAGGCCGTATCTCTCACAGATGTCTGCTATATCGTTAAGGGGGTCAAAAGCTCCGTACACGGTGGTCCCTGCAGTGCCGTTTACGTAGAATGGAACCAGACCCTGTGGACACAAAACACATGTACTGTGCAGGTATGTTTTTGTTTTTTGTCGGGGTACACACAGTGTAAACAGATCCTCAAAGGTACAACAGTGGGATTTAAAGTCTGACCATGTACCAGTATGGTATCCTATGAATACTAAATCAACTTAATGGTTAGAGATCAAAGCACAATACTATTAATACTATTATGGCCAACAATCTAAAATCTGAGTCAATTAGCAAAACTGACTGGCACTTTAGATCAGATCAATGGATCAATGGATCTCCAGATCAGTGGATCCTAATCCTCGTCCTAGAGGATCACTTCTTTGCGTGCCATGATGTTTTGCCTGCACCTCAGTTAACCCAATGACTCATCAGTAAGCACTTCCTGACGTGAAGTGGCTGTATTAGCACAGCACTGAGGACCTCTGATCTGAAGTGTCATTTAGCATAATGCTAATGCTTCTGTTTTATTCTGTAGTTAGTCATGTTAACATCTGGAACCACGGTTCTTGTGCATTGTCAAACTGTTTGAGGCACAGCAGTAAACCTCATCACATTCACAATTAAATATTTGATGTCATTTGATCATTTAACGCCATTGTAAAGCATCTTATTTGCCTAAATAGCCACCTTGTTTGCTAGGTATCTAATCGTATTGGCTGATGTGAAATAATAAGGGCTACTGCACTGTTCTATCTGCAGCCACTCACAAAAAGTCTAACTTTATACACAACCATGTGGAGGATGCTTCCTTTCCTGAGCTATTGGCTTATAAAGTCTGACATAGCAGCCATTTCCAGGTTCAAGCTTGGTGACCACCAGCTCTTCATGGGCTTCATGTACCCCCACACTGATGGGATATTCCATACAGTGTTATTGTCTCATTCAAACTCTAATAATTCACGTCTCCTTGCCATAGAGTACGCTGGCCCGTGTTCAACCTAACTCACAACACCCCACAACTTGATGGGTGGCCACTGACAGGTGTCTGGCTGGAATTCTCTGTGTGAACAGACAATCGACTCTGGCAGAAATCCACATTCATTGCAGGAGGCCCCGCATACAGGTCAGTGCAGCGTTCTATAGCTTCCATGGGAGCAGAAGAGTGTCTCTATTAAGACCACCACACCAGACACAGCACTTTACCTGAGCTTGTGTGGTTGTTAACTAGACCCAATGGGACTGGCAACATGTGGCACGGTCTGATGAGCCACGGTACCAGGTGTCTTGGGGTGATGGTTAGGTTCATGTGTGATGCAGACTCTATAAAGCAATGGACCCCAGCTGTCCACAAGGCACTGTGCAGGCTGATGGTGGTTCCATCCTGTGTGTGGTATATCCTCATGGTATGGGATGGATTCACTAATCCATCTAAACATGTCCTTGACTGGTGCCCACTACATTTTACTGCTTGATGGCCATTTGCAGCCCTGCAATAAATGGTGTGCCCTGCATGTTAACCCAACATGATATACATCTCCTTGCCAATTGACATGCCTTCCCAAGCCGTCCACTGAAGGAACCACCACTCCATAATCAATTTAAATACAACTGGGAAAGACAGACAGCAATGAAGCACTTTCTTTTCCTCTGGTTTCTTGAAGCTTGGAATCTGATCCAGTATCTCTTCCCACTGCACAAACATGGTTCTGAAACAGTGGCAGTATTTCAAAGCTAACTTGTTTGCTTAGCCAAACAGCAGCTCAGGAATAAGGATGCATATCAGAAAACACCCCGCTGTTAGGTCAGCAGCAGCATTGATACCACTGAGCCTGAACCTCACCTGCTAGGAAGCTCAACACACAAACAAGGCGGCTGCAGCTCTACTAAGGAAAGTTCAGGCAGGCTGAGAACATTGTAACGAATGGAGGTATGGTGTTAGGTGGGTGCTCTCGTAGACAGGTGGATACTTAGCTTCCATGAAGCGACACGCAGGGAACACGTCGTGAAGGGGTTTCGAAGCCGGTTTAATGAACAATGAGAGCACTAAGACTTCACTCGTCACAAGTTCCCAGATAACACCAGTTGGAGAACCCAGGCTACAACCTAGTACAGTTCACCACACGCACATTCTCTCCCACATTTTCCTCCACACTCTCCATTGTTCCCCCCGGCTCTCCACCGTACACATGCCTTAAAGTGACCGTTTCAACATTCAGGCTATTAACGTAGGACAGGGACACCCTTGTCCCTGATACCAAATGGAGCATAGGACCGAGACATCCAACACATAAATAAACCTTTTGGCCCTTTTGCAGTGTTTGCACTCTAGCAACCCACAGAACAGAAATGCCAGGGAACTGAAGTTTAATTTGAGAGAGCTGCACGGTACGAGCAGAATCACAGACAGTACAACCTGACCATCTTTTACTCTTCTTAAGGAACCTAATGTACCTCTCTTTCAGATTCCTAACATTATTCTGCATATTAGAAATCTCACGTTGACTTTAACAGCACCGTGACATGCAGTGACCTGAGTAATTTCTGAGCAGATTATTTGCTCACTGATATTTAACCTAATTGACTACTGCTAGCTGGACTCCGACCTACATCATTAGCCACATTAGCACACTGAGATACCAAAACTCATGGCATAGCAAAATGTATATTGGTCATAAAGGGGTGTTACCTCAAGGGACAACTTGGGAACACCCACACCTGTAAAATTTGTGAGGTGTTATCTTGAACACTGGCCAGCATGCTCATGGCAAGGAGACGTGAATTATTGGAATTAGAGCGAGGCATGATAGTGGGTGCCAGAAAGATAGGACATTCCATTTCTAAATCTGTATGGGCATTCAGAATACGTCTTTGAAAGCATTATCACCCACAGTGGAAAGTACAGGGAACGCACATGGCGTTTAATGACTGTGACCAAGGACTAGAATTGCCCATGTGAACAAGGAAATCACATCCACATTCACTGCAGGGGCCCCACATGCATATATCCCGCAGGTCAGTGCAGCGTTCTTTGGCTTCCATGGGATATGAGAGCAGAAGAGTGCATCTGTTAACAGCACCACACAAGACACAGCGACCCACCTGGGCTGGTGAAGTTGCTAAGTGGACCCCAGAGGACAGGCATAATGCATGACCTGATGGGTCATGGTACCAGTTGTTTTAGGGTGATGGTACAGTTTGTGTGTGACGTGAACCCCATGAAGCCATGGGTGCCAGCTGTCCACAAGGCACTGCGCAGGGTGGTGATGATTGTATACTCGTGTGGGGTGTGTCTTCATGGCATGGTTTGGGTCTGTTGGTCCATCTAAACCTGTCATTGACTGGTCCTTGCTATGTCTCATTAGTTGGGGGCATTTGCAGCCCTTTATAGACGTCCTGTTCCCACACAATGATGCGATATTCCAGAAGGATAATGCACTGTGCCTTTAAACCCAAGCTGTTCAGAACTGGTTTGAGGAGGATTCTGGAAAGTTCTAGCAAACACTGTAACCTGCATAATCTCCGACATGCTGGCCAGTGTTTAACATCAGGATAACACCAACTTATACAGGTGTGGGCATTCCCAAGCCGTACCACACCATAATCAATCCACACACTGCTGTACCATGACTTTGGGCATGTCAGTGTATTTCAGCACAGCACTTGTCTGTGAAATGACGTGTGAGCAGCAACTGAACTAGTCTGAAACATACAACCCACCTTGGACTGCGCTGCTCGGATACAGGATTCCAGTTCCCTCGGAATCATTTTGCCCCTTCCAAAGAAACGATGGCAGTACGTTAGTACAATGCACACAGCCTCAAAGAACAGAACATCAGTCCCTATCCTAATTCTTACCTTTCATCACACTTCACCAAAATAACATTTTCCGAGCCAATCCCGAGAACGGCCGCGGACTTCTTGATGGAATAATGACTCTGCAGGAGTAATTGGAAACAGAGCAGACATCAAAAGTGTTATTCAGCCAGGAAATATTAATGATGCCACTTAGAGACGACCACCTTTAGCATCAGAGGTAGGGCATTGATGTTATTCATAATTTGAATAAGAGGCGCAGATACATAATATGCCTCATTTGTGGATCAGCAGTGTAAAGATAATTGTGTGGGAGTGAGAGTGAGGGAGCGAGCTCACATGTGCGGAGGTGAAGAGGGCGAGAGGGGGCAGGGCGTACATCCCTGCAGTTTTCACCTCAGGGAAGAAATGATATCTGGCCAAGAGCATGCTGTAAAGATTGGACATCGTGCCTCCTGAGGAAATAAAACAGGTATTAGTGAAACAGGAAAATTCCCACTGATGCCTGATGGCGTGAACAGAAAACAGATGTACGCTGTTATTCCCTTATCATAAATGTAGTGAATGAATGGTTCTGAAATGAGTTAAAGCAGATTTTCTCATTTAGGCCACATCGAGACCACAGAGAGCCACGGTACAGAACGGTCTTTTAGAAAAAACAGATCTCAGCTAAACTTACAGCCTCACCTTCTTCAGCTCACTAACACAGGTACTTACACAGCTCTAGTAAAGTAGTAAACCAATGCAAAGCAGGATTCACCAGCAATAAAAATAAATAGTGGTGATGACGCTAATGAGCTGCATCCCTTGGTAGGCATCACACGATTATCTGTCACGCTTTCGGGTTCCTCTCTGGGCTTTCTCGGCCTGTACTCCAATCCCCGGAATGCTCCGCTCAGCTACGTCTCTGCGACCCGTGCTTCCTCCCCATAGTTTTAAAAGCAATCACCTATTTAGTGAGGAAAATTAGTATTTGAACACCTGCGTCCTTGGTTATCCTGGCTGTGTGCTTTGGGTCATTGTCATGTTGGAAGACCCAGCCACGACCCATCTTCAATGCTCTGACTGAGGGAAGGAGGTTGTTCCCCAAAATCTCGCAATACATGACCCCGGTCATCCTCTCCTTAATACAGTGCAGTCGTCCTGTCCCATGTGCAGAAAAACACCCCCAAAGCATGATGCTTCCACTCCCATGCGTCACAGTAGGGGTGGTGTTTTTGGGATGGTACTCATCATTCTTCGTCCTCCAAACACGGCGAATGGAATTAAGACCATCTGACCACAGAACTTTCTCCCATGACTCCTCTGGATCATCCAAATGGTCATGGGCAAACTTAAGACGGGCCTGGACGTGTGCTGATTTAAGCAGGGGAACCTTCCGTGCCATGCATGACTTTAAACTATGACATCTTAGTGTATTACCCACAGTAACCTTGGAAACAGTGGTGCCAAATTTCAGACCCCTCTATATTTTCTAAGTGGGAGAACTTGCAAAGTCGCAGGGTGTTCAAATACTTATTTTCCTCACTGTATATAGGACTCCTTGCAAGGTATTGCATCTATTGCCTACTAAACATTCGTACTGCCTGTTTCCAATTGCTACATGGTTTTGACCCTTAGCTTTGTTTCTGTTTTTAACTCTTTCCTTTCTCCTTTTGTCTAGTATGCCACCTGATTGGTTTTCTGGTTTGTAAAATTTGGACTGTGTTTCCGGTTTCAATTTTTGGACTTTGTGTTTACGCATTGCCTGGCCCTTTGGCCTTGATTTCCAAATAAACTGGTTGACCCATTACCTCTGCGAGCATCTGGTTCATCCTGCTGTCGTGACATTGTTGTCATAGCCCTACTGTGGAACACCATTAAACAGCCTAGCATCACATTAGCACCCACCTGAGATACCACATCAATGGCTTGGCTACTACCCTGGCTACTAATGCAATGGCCCAGCAACACTTTAGCCACAATGTGGCATGTATTAGCATATCTAGCTAACCTAGCAATGCCCCAGCAACCATCTGGAATAACATATCAATGTCCCAGCAACACATGAAGAACAACCAGGAATACCATAACAACAGCTTAGCAACACCTAAGCAAATTTCTGGGATAGCATAGCAATGACCTAGCCAAATCTTAGCAACTACCTTGGCTACTAATGTAATGGCCTAGCAACATTTTAGCAACTATATGGGATGCTCTGGAATATCCAGCTAAGCTGGCAATACCATAGGTAACACAACAGTGGCCCAGCAACCTTCTGGAAGAACATAACAGTGACCACGTATGTAGTTATGTTCTCCTGAACTGGTTCTGAAATGTGGTGCTCCAGTAGAAAACTACTTAACTACAAAACAATTAACTATTCAGCTATTTAAACTTCATTGTGTTAATTATTATTAAATATTAATAGTATTAAATAATTAAATAATTGTGTCTAATCTATTCATTTAAACCTGAGACATAATCAGAGCTAGCAATGAGCTAATATTATTACCAGGGCAGAAGATGCCATCCCCCTCCTGTTCAGACCAGCCAACAATGGAGTGCATTTTCTTCAGGATGATGTCCTCCATGAGGATAAACACCGGAGCAATCTCATAGGTGAACCTGCAAGAGAACAGGACAGAAACAGGCTGATGTGGTCACCAGACGTGCGCTGCATGTAGCTTGCATTTATAGTCATTGTAAATTGCTCGCTTTTACTCATTTTAGCCCTTTCAGATCCTGATTCGTCTGAACTATTTCCAGGAACAGACAGAAAGACAAGACACAGGTCGTCTGCTAAAATGGTGTACTGACATGTTTGTGTTTGCAGTGGATGTGACCCATTCCCCTGCTAGTCCAATAATGTCCAGTCCAGTTGACAGCTGGTTGAAGAAGCGTGGATGACCTGTTGGTTAAGAGCATTAAGGTCAAGGCAGGCCTCAGTCTAACAAAGGAAACAAACACTTTGAGGGAATGACCGTCTTACATCCTCCCTGAGAATAAGCCGACTGTTATTGTTACTGTGCTTTGAAGACTGGTGTGTAAATGAGCTCAGTGTTTTGATTGACAAACTCCATATTGTGCCTCGCTCAGAAACCAGTCTGGGTTGAAATGTGGAATAAGATGTACTGCCGCATTTGTACGTGTGAAGGGGTGCAGGAACAGTATAATTTCGCCAACCCAACATGCCAGACGTCTTAACATGGAGTTGTAGAGGGTCCTAATGGTGTCCTGTGATAATCCATCCCATGCAGCTTGAATATTCTCACACAGTTCCTGCAGATTGTGCGATAGGGGTGGAGGTGAAGTGGCACCAAGCCTTCTGGACCGTAAGCAAGGATGGGCCTTATTGCTGTACCTAACTGATCCTAAAGACACGATTGTGGACATTCAGTGAGCAGTGACGTCTCATCCCATACTGTGGTTGGTGTGGCTCAGCGGATAACACCACTACTCACCAGGAAGCTACCGTCCCAAGTGGGAGACTGGGGTTCGATTCCCGTTCTGGGTGACTATGCTGTGCTACACCAATAAGAGTCCTTGGGCAAGACTCCTAACACTACATTGGCCTACCTGTAATATGATTAACCTTGTAAGTCGCTCTGGATAAGAGCGTCAGCTAAATGCCATAGATGTAGATGTAAGTGACCATTGGCAGATGGCTGCACCACGCAGGTGTACATGCACACACACTGTTATAACAACTGTCCCTAACACCACCTAAACGCCACCAAGACTGTCATGGAGTGTCTCACAATGGCAGCGGGTCATCTTCACTGATGAGTCCCGCTTTTGTCTTGGTGGATACAACTAACAAATCCGTGTATGGGGGCAACGTGGTCAGCGCCATTATAAATGGTTAGTTGTCACATGTCACATGTGCAGAAGGCCTGGTGTCACTCCACCTCCACCCCTACCGCACAATCTACAAGAACTGTGTGACAGTATTCAAGCTGCATGGGATGGATTATCACAGGACACCATTAGTAACTCCCTGCCGAGGCATGTTGGGTTAGCAAACACTGTGCCATACTTCTGTATGTGTAGCTCAATAAATATTGTCCATATCAGTCTAAATGTATCATAATTTATTGAACCTGGTAACCTTTATCTTACTTCTCAACAGCACTGCAGTCCCACACTTCCTTCTGGGTGCAGCTGTTTCTTTGACGCTAAGTGTATATGCAGTGTGGAGGCAAAACAAGGCAAAAGACTCCCTAAAAACTTAAAGTTTTCAGATTTACCATCATTTTACCATTACAGTATAAAAGAGAGTAATGTGTAGGTTCACAGGTCATAACACCCCAACCCTTGGTCCCCAGCACCACCAGTGTAAAGAGTGGATAAGTTGCTCTAGAATGGAGGCTTTGTTTACATCTGCAGAAACTAAGATCAATGGAGCTCCCCTTTAAAATGCATTATGCTACATGCTAACGCTAACCAGTTTTGACTCCATATTTCAGAGTGTCCCGGCAGTCCACCAGCAGCTGTTCCAGGTTGTCTGGCTGGTCCGGGAGCTCCAGGCTGAAGCCCTCTAGACCATCCTTCAGCTGGTGGGGATGGTGGAAGTCCAGCACTTTGGAGCTGCGGTTCAGAGACTTGCTGATATACGCCAGCAGAATGTTGAGCAGCTCCTGCAGGAAGTGTTTGGTCACGTCCTCCCCTTTATCTGCAGGAAGAAGATCTGGACATGGAAGAGCATGGGTTCAGTTCAATCTTCATATTTATAATGAATGCATTTCCATTTCTCTTGATCCCAGCGTTCGCTGCATCTGCTTTACGGGCTGATAAAGACATGAAGCCATGATGTTTGAGCTGTGTGCCCCCTGCGGTCCACATAATAGAGGAAGATGATCAGGAGCCGTATTATAGGAATCTAATCTGTTTAGTCACCATGACAACTTCATTTGGGTTCCTAAGTGGTTCCTCACACTGTAGGTAGTGATAAAGTACCACTTCTCTCACTATTATCATCCCATGACCTGTTGTTCCTCTCCTCCTTCTCCTTCTTGTCATTTTTCAGACCGATATTTGTGCTAACTTCTCCAGCTGTTATTGTCACTGACTTTGCAACCTATTAACAACATATTAAAACTTACTGCCCACAAGGAATAACAAGGCAACCACAGAGCAGGCACCTGACAACTCCTTAGCAACTGCTTGCAATGTCATAGCAACCACTTAACAAAATACTAGCACTCTCCTTGCTACACCCCAATTGGAACATTACAGTAAACACCTAGCAACCAGCTGGAATACCACAGCAGCAAACCGGCATACCCTAGCAGCCACACAGCAACACTCAAGCGGCCAAATAGTAACATTCTAAAACCATCTGAGTATACTATAGTAACAACCTGGAGTACCATATCAACCACATAGCCACGCCCTAAAAACATAAAAATTTCTATAGCAACAACCTGGATTACCTTAGCAACCACCTAGCAACACCCTAAAACCAGCTGGGATACTATAGCATCCACATAGGAACATGCTAGCATCCATTGGATTAGAGTTGCAACCACCAAACAACAATCTAGCAACCATGTAAAAACCATAATGACATCAAAAAACAACCTAGCAACCACACCACAACACCCTTACTACTACACCCTAGAACTGACATGGATGATGTTTATTTTTAAACCAGGTTGAAGTTGCTTCCTATTCACTAGCTTCTTAATCCAATGTTCCATTCCGCCTTAAATTCTGCAGCTTGTACAGGTGCCAGAATGAAACTGCAGCAGCATTTAAGGTGGAATGGACAAGTCCCAAAACAAGCTGGAGAACAGGAACCTCAGCTCCCACATCTTTAACTGGATCCTGGACAACTTTTCCAGACTTTGTGACAATATGGAGAAGCTCTGCTCAGCGTTTGACCCTGAAGAGACTGAAGAGAGGAGCAGTTCCACCTTTATCCTAGTATCCCAACCCCAACCGCAGACTGTAAGTAGCAGCCATGCTGTGTGACTGTATCCGTGTTTGCTGCAACTTATTTACACAGAGGCTCATTTTACTCATCTAGTCTGTTTCCACATTTTGCATAGCAGGGACAAAGGGATGTAGAACATCGGGGTGTCCAAAGTCACATACGTATGTATGTAGAACATCAGGGGTAGAACATCAGAGGTGTGGTTAATTTACAGATATTGGTTCTTGTATGGCTTGTTAGCACCAAGCTTTGCATTGTGATGTTAGGTGCTTTGAGGTCAGTTGTCTGCTACCTGCTGAGTCTACTCCAGTGAGGGCTAAATTTGTACAGTCACAAGGCATATAAAGGCTAATCCAGTTAAAGAGAGTCTACCAGCAGCTTCCACTGATGCTCATTTGCCAGCTCTTCGTCTGACTGGACTGCACTGGCCTTTCTCAAGCAGCGATTATGAAAGCTGTCTGTGCTTTCGTGAGAGGCGTAATGCAGCTAACACTGACTGCATAGCTGTACTTTCAGTTTCGCTCGGCTATAGGGGCAGCCACAAACCACATGTTGCTTCAAAAGCCTTGAAAGACATTTAACCCTTTATCGCCTGCACTGCTACACTTCTGCGTTTGTGATCTTTGGCATGTTGTTCTTCAATGTTGGCAGTTTTATATGGCACCCTAAGACCAGCATGTATTCTATGGCGAATTAAGGTGGTCTCTGCTAGTTTAAGGTGGTATAGCGTTGCTCTGGTGCTGAATTGCCCCACTAGGTGTGAGTAATTTTGTATGCCTGCCTTGTGATGGACTGGTGGTCTGTCCAGGGTGTTTCCTGCCCTCTGCTCAATGAGCGCTGGGATAGGCTCCAGTCATACCCCGAAGCCAGAAGGACAAAGCAGTTCAGAATATCAGACGTGAAAGAGTGAGTCAGCTAATACATATCCTTCATTATTTCTATATGCCATATCTGCAAGTTATGCTGCGTTCACATGTTTGTGGATGGTGGCAAACAGGATATTCCATTATTTTCTAAGTAGCTGCAATGGAAATTCCTTTGCTGTTGATCAAAGCTGTGAAATAAACCAGATGTTGATATATTGGGATGCCAGATGTCTCTTGATGCCTCCTACGTTTCTACACCTTAATCAATAAACACAGATAAAGCTCTCTTCTGATAAACATCCATTTTCACTGGAAACACCATCGCCATGGTAGAGTTGGGGTCTTTATACCACATACCACTGTTGACATCTGCTGACAAAATCGTTGGTTTCTTGAAGAACGGAAGTGGAGACTTTGCATGTCTCGCCAAGTCAACAATACCACAGACTTATATAGTTAACTATGTACACCACACCTTCTCTTTGTTGTCTAAACAACCCAGCACCCCCCTTCCTAAATAATTTGGTTATACTTCTTATAAATGCAGCGTACATAATGCACTGTAAATACATTCCTCAGGCTTTATATAGCATATATAACCCCCTATAATGCCTGGGTGAATGGACATAAGATGCTACAAAACAAAATACAATTCCATAATTAATGGTGTGTTGGTGCGATATAACATTTTGGAATCTCCACTTCCGCCTTCGTCCGATTCTTTCTTAGTTAGGACAGCATTCCCAACATTACAAAGCGAGCACATCCCGCTGGCAACTTTGCATTTATTTGTGTATTTGAGACACCAGATGGAATACATCCAAAACCTCAAAGACACAAAGACACAATGGTGTCGGGAGAATAACAGGACGAGCATCCAGGCTTGATTATCTCTGATGTGGCTTCACAATCTCTAAACCTTACTATTAGATGTTGCTGCAATTAAATTGTAATTCCCAACACATTCAGTGATACTGGGATCTGGACTCTGGGACGGTCAGTCCATTGTTCTTATAACTCAAAGGAACTGACTATATTTAGAGGATGTATTCAAATGATTTGGGTTCTTTGTGTGTGTGTATTTCTGTGGTTCTTTCTCATACTCTTAGGGAGGTTCATCTTTGAGTCTTGGTTTCTCTTAGTTGTTCCTCCTTATACTCTTAGGGAGTTTCTACTTATGAGTCTTGGTTCCCTTCATTGGTTCTTTCTCATGATTTGAGGGAGTTTCTACGTTTGAGTCTTAGTTCCCTTCACTGGTTCTTCCGTATGCTCTTAGGGAGTTCCTACTTATGAGTCTTGGTTCCCTTCATTGATTCTTCCTCGTGCTCTTAGGGAGTTCCTACTTATGAGTCTTGGTTCTCTTCAGTGATTATTCCTCATACTCTTAGGGAGTTCCTACTTATGAGTCTTGGTTCTCTTCAGTGATTATTCCTCATACTCTTAGGGAGTTCCTACTTATGAGTCTTGGTTCCCTTCATTGTTTCTACCTTGTGCTCTTAGGGAGTTCCTACTTATGAGTCTTGGTTTCCTTCATTGGTTCTTTCTCATACTCTTAGAGATTTTCTACATATGAGTCTTAGTTCCCTTCACTGGTTCTTCCGTATGCTCTTAGGGAGTTCCTCATTATGAGTCTTGGTTCCCTTCATTGGTTCTTTCTCATACTCTTAGGGAGTTTCTACGTATGAGTCTTAGTTCCCTTCACTGGTTCTTCCGTATGCTCTTAGGGAGTTCCTACTTATGAGTCTTGGTTCCCTTCAGTGATTTTTTCTCATACTCTTAGGGAGTTCCTACTTATGAGTCTTGCTTCCCTTCATTGCTTCTCTGTCATGCTCTTAGAGAGTTTTTATATGAGCCTTGGCTCTCTTCACTGGTTCTTCTTCATGCTCTTAGGAGTGCTCTTAGGGAGTGATTATTCCTCATATCTTAAGTCGTGGTTCCCTTCATTGGTTCTTCCTTGTTCTTAGGGAGTTCTCTTTGGGGAGTTCCTACTTTAGGGAGTTCATTGTTTTGAGTCTTGGTTCCCTTCAGTGATTCTTCCCCACATATGTCACTATGTTTTGTGCTGAGGAACCTATTATTCTTTGGTGGTCTTTCCTTAAAGCGGATCCTCTTTATGTTTATGTTTTATGAGTTTGCCTTTCAAGTCTTGGTTCCTTTAAATGGTTCCTCTTCATTCTCTGAGGGTGTTTTCACACTTGTCCTGAATAGTCTGCACCCAGAAACGATTCTTGACTCATATAGGTTTGCGGCTTATTATAGCTGGCTTGCTTTTGCAAAAGACCTCCATAACCTGTGGATGATTTTTACAATTCCATACGTCACTTTGCTGCATGCAGGCAAGGAACTGGTCGGCACCAGCTTCATCCCTCCACTGCTTCTTATTATTTTCCATGGATACAAACACTCAAGAGCTGATAAACAGCACATTTTTCCACAACAATCATTTCCCTGTACTCATGGAACCAAAGAGGGGAAGTAAAAAGATAAATCAAAGCAGTCACACTCAAAAAGGAACTAGTCACGTGTGGGGCACCTGGAGTGGACAGCTTCCATATCCACAGCGTGCCACTTGAGGAGCACCAGAGATCTGTACTCTGGACAGCTACCAGTCTCAAAAACAGCTTTCACACGTGACCAAACATACCAAACTCATAGAGTAAGCAGTCCTGGGTTTGAAACAAGATCCAGGGTGATAATCTGAGAGTTTGACCATTTGTGTTCTTTGTGTGATTCTAGGTAGTTTTGGCTCCATTCAATGGTCCTTCTTTATGTTTGCTCCTTATGAACCTTCTTCCTTCAACGATGCTACATATGTATTCCTGGAAAGCTGCTTTGGGAATATCTTTGTTGTAGGAGGAGCTATACATATACAACTTAAACAAACTGAATTTGATTAGGGACCAGACATGTTGGAAAGAGCTGTTGTCCTCTAAGTATATAACAGGTATATTCCTGTTATACGTTATTAAAAATGACTCAATGATAAAAGCCTCTCCAGTGCATAGCATAGCAGCAGAAGCAGCAGATGAACTGCCATTGGTAGTTGACTATTATTAAGCACCCTGGACAAATAATCCCCTGTTTCCCCTGTGACTGAATCCTCTCTGCTAGTGTGTAATACCTCAACAAGCACCAATACCAGCTGTGACTGGATTTGGTATGGACTGGACAACTTTCTGGATGTAGGCCACATCAGTGTTCAGACACTCACATCAAAGAATTGGTCGGTTGCTCCAGATTTGGTGGATGCCTTCCCTGGCACAATTCCGAGTAAGACTCTCTGTAGACTGGGATTTTAGCCACTGCTTGTAGACCTCTATGACCATACGTTTCCATACACCTGCAGATTCAACTACTTCCTTCACACTATGGTCTTTGTAACACCCAAATGCAGTCACTCCTTTTAGCCAATCATTAACATCTGCTTTGGAGCCATCTTCCACACATGGAATGAGACATTCCCTGCACCTCTTCTCAAGCTATGGTTCCTGTCACTCATACCCCGCAGGTATTTCTAGCCCCATCATCCTCATGCAGCGCCATCTGCAGGAGCGTGACGTCACTACCACCCTAAACACGCGGGATGAACCATTTTCTGTGGTGTTTATTTACAGTAAGCTGAATAGATTTTCAGTAACCTAATGTGCAAGGTCAGAAACCTAGAGGGTAGATATAAGCTACAGTTTGAATAAAGTGCATTTCTTTGTCAAACGTACGAAGTATCATCAATCAATGATTGCTGTGAATCCTGCTCTAAGCCCAGGAAGTCTCTCTCCTGGGAACAGCTGTGAGTTTCTGAGTCCAGAAGAGTGTAATTACAGAGGAGGAGAGGGATCTCCTGGCAGATGTGTGTTGTGCTGCTGCTGAATGCTGAATGGGGAAGATTTCAACACCTTTTCATCATTCAGAGTTTGGCATGGTGCCCCACCTTTGCTGTGCACGCTGCTGAAGTCATTGGCTGAACACTGTCCATCAGGCTCCTTGCTGTTCTCAAACGGACCTCCGCCTTGTTTCCCCCAGTTTATGAGCTGACTGACGTCCTGCTTGATTTCCATCAGGTTCACTGTATTCTGCATACAAATATACAAACACTCAATGTAGAACTCCAGCATATCACTGCTCCTGCTGCATCTCCACCTCCGACACTTTAAATATTCTTTTACAATTTGAAATTACCTTCTGGTGTTGACACAGACGAGGTACCAGAGTTACAGCACACCAACACACTACTTACTATACACTAACGCGTTACACTTACTCAGTTACTGGACAGAAACACACTACTTACAGCACACTAACACATTACACTCACTGAGTTTCTGTACACCAGCACGCTACTTACAGCGCTACTTATCACAGCACACTAACACCATTACTTACTCACATTACACTGAGTTTCTGTACACCAGCACGCTACTTACAGCACACTAACACATCACAGTTACCGAGTTACTGTACACCAACACACTACTTACAGCACACTAACACATTACACTTCCTGAATTACTGTACACCAACACACTACTTACAGCGCACTAACACATCACAGTTACCGAGTTACTGTACACCAACACACTACTTACAGCACACTAACACATTACACTTCCTGAATTACTGTACACCAACACACTACTTACAGCACACTAACACATTACACTTACTGAGTTTTTTACTGTTACACCACACTACTTAAGCACACTCACACGTTTACCGAGTTACTGTACACCAACACACTACTTACAGCACACTAACACATTACACTTCCTGAATTACTGTACACCAACACACTACTTACAGCGCACTAACACATTACACTTACCGAGTTACTGTACACCAACACACTACTTACAGCACACTAACACATTACACTTACTGAGTTACTGTACACCAACACACTACTTACAGTACACTAACACATTACACTTACTGAGTTACTGTACACCAACACACTACTTACAGCACACTAACGCATTACACTTACTGAGTTACTGTACACCAACACACTACTTACAGCGCACTAATGCATTACACTTACTGAGTTACTGCACACCAACACACTACTTACAGCACACTAACGCGTTACACTTACTGAGTTACTGTACACCAACACACTACTTACAGCGCACTAACACATCACAGTTACCGAGTTACTGTACACCAACACACTCCTTACAGCACACTAACGCATTACACTTACCGAGTTACTGCACTGTGTGTTGGGGGTTAGCGGTGGCATTGGTGCACATGCAGGTGACCTGCACATCTATGAAGCTTCATTAATGCTGAACGGTGTATATGGGTTTTGATCAATCACAATTTGTACGTATTACAGCAGCACTCTCTAGTAGTAAGCTTTGGGTGTTAAACTGATCGGTTTGCAGTCCAGACCACTGGTCAACCACTGGAAACATTTGGAGCATAAATGAAACAACAGAACTGGACAAAACAGACTCTGCAGTACGGAGTAGCTGGAATCTGGGTTTAATTGATTTGCATATCATCGCATTGCAGAATTCTTTTTTAGGTACATGGCACAGTGTGCCAACCTGGAATTGGCCTTATTGGTTCTTACATCTCCTAAAGCCTTTACTTATGATGCTCTATAAGGGATTATACACGGAAATGAGAACTCTGTAAACACAAATCCAAACTGAGAAATGAGACAAACAATGTGTTTTTCCACATGGACCACCGTTTCCCAACTGGTTAACCTTTAACAGACGCTTTAAAGACCTCACTTCATTTAAAGCCTGGCTCTATATCCTGTAATAGTGCATTACAACATTCTTATGACTGGTATTATAATGAGTCATGCATGCCAAACCCCACCTTTTACCACCACACCAGTCACAATGCGAACAATTGAGTGTTGGTAACTCTGCAGTGCAGGCGTGGTGGGTGCTTTTCCAGTGAATCGTAAAATGATTTCTGATTTGGGACCCACCACCTCGCCACCCGCCCCCTCCCTCCGACACATCTGCCAGTCATTGTTTAACTAGCTGTATTAGCACTGTGGTTTGAAATAACTTGGTGAAAAATGCACCACATTTGAGCAAAGTCTTAGCTACTACAAGTAGTTACAGTATTACAGTATATGGTATAATCACTAAACAACATGAAGTTTTGATCAGAGTGTTTACGTTCTTACCTAACATCCGTTTTTTCTCAAAGGACTCTGCACGCGCCTGGTTTCAGCCTTGGCAACCACCATATGAGATGGGGAAGGAAGTGGGTACACACTGAACTGATCATATGACAGCAATACCCAATCCACCCTACCTTAAGCTTTCATGTTCGAGAGAGGGTAACTGGGTAAGCCAAACGAAGAAGAAGCCATTCACAGTGCTTGGGATGCAAACAACTTCCCAGACCCAACTTTCTATAAATGTATAATGTCTGCTTTTTTCCTGATGCTGAATAATAAATAACTGGCCATTTTGACAGCACATAAAATAAATTCATGATGATCTCTGACGTTTGCACAGTACTGTAACCATGTACCATTCCACCCTTTAAGCAACAATAATGTAATACACTCACCTGCCACTTCATTAGGCCAACCCTCCTGGCATCTGCACTCACTGTCCACTTAATCAGTTTCACTGAGCACACAGGAGCACTCTGTAGTTCTACAGTTCCAGACTGTAGTCCATCTGCTTCTCTGTATACTGTATTACCCTGTTCTTCAATAGTCAGGAATTCCATAGAGAAGATATTATGTGGGTGGCAGATCATTCTCCACACTGCACTGACGTGGTGGTGGTGCATTAGTGTGTGTTTTGCTGGTGTGAGTGAATCAGACACAGCAGTGCTGCTGGAGAGTTTAAGCACTGTGTCCACCTTGTACATGTACAGTAAGAGACGATAGCTTATCTGCCGCTGCACAGTGCAGTGTTGGTCATCCTCTAGTCCTTCCTCTGTGGTCACAGGATGCTGCCTACAGGAAGCTGTTGGGCTGATAGTTTTGGTTGGTGGATGATTCTTAGTCTAGCAGTAACAATGAGGTGTCCAGTAGCACTGCTGTGTCTGATCCACTCACACCAGCACAACACACCACCACGTCAGTGTCGCTGCAGTGCTGAGAATGATCCACCACCCACATAATACCTGCTCTGTGGTGGTCCTGTAGGGGTCCTAAACATTAAAGAACAGGGTAATCATGTATACAAGGAAACAGATGGACTGCCTTGAACTCACCCTTAAACGACTTAAGGCTCGACTGGATTGGATTAGATTTACTCAACTTTGATTCACCTATTACTGAGTCGTGGCTCAACTCAACCTCCTCCTTAATTACTAAGTGGCTCAACTCAAACTCCTCAAACTCCTTATCTAACTTAAGACTCAACTCAAGACTTTTCTATAACTGCCTCTGATTTGCAGTTTGTCTTAAACATGCCCTTAACTGAATCAAAATGTTCTTACCCTGAAATGCTAAGTAAATCGACTCAGATTTGCCCCTCATGACTTAAACTCACCTTTTACTGACTCATGATTTGACACAACCTAAACTATTCTGACCCAGAACTCATGACTCGCCTCAAACTGTCACTTCCCTGACTAACACTCTCACGCAACTGACTCTCGCCTGAACCCAAACTTGTCTTAACCAACTTGCAGCTTATATCAGACTTGCCTTTAACCAACTCGTGATTTCACTGAGAATTGTCCTAAACTGCCTCACCACTTGCCTCAGTCTCACCCCTTCAGCTCAGACTAACACACTAAACTCTCACAGACTCATGACTTAAGCTGAGACATTCCACATGCAGCAAATGCAATCTTGAATAAGCTAATGCGGCCTGAAATAGCTAATTAGCATGTAGTTTGATTAGCAAGTATGCTATGCCAACCAACTGTTTTGCATTGTTTGCCTTTTTTCTTCAAAGCCATGCATGTAGATCTTCAGTTCTCGCTTTCAGCCTGAAGGTTTATCATTGATGAAAGGCTCATTTAAAGCAGTGGCAGGTTTATAGTAGGCGTGATGCAATGCCTGCAGCTGAAAACCAGACCAGGCTAAAGTTCTTTGCTACAGACTCAAAATGCAACTCATGCTCACACCCAAAGGCTCGAGATATGGCTTAGATTCACATGAGCAACATGAGATAATATTCCTAATACACCATATACCTGATTGGATATCGTTGCTGTCCAATGAAAAACATGTATCTCCACTTTTGTCCATTTTTACTTTTATGCATCATTTGAACACATCAGCTGCTGTTTACATTGCATGAGAATCTCATGATGAATGGACCAACAGAAATGGCTCAAAACTGTTTGGAAAGATGTCTGGTTCCATTGACTTCCATTAAAGGTTAATGAGGTTTTTGGCCTCTCCTGTAAAGTTGCCATTTTGGAGATACTTGTTTTTCTTTGGACAGCGACGATATATATCATTGTTTAGGCTTGATTTTGGCCCCACCCCCTTACCACCGGCACCTTGTTAATTATCTGTAAACAGCACTCATTTATCGTGTGCTTTAGGAACTGACCGCCAGCATTATTTTGCATTCCTTAATCGTATTCCTGGTTCTTCTGGTTTGACTGTTTTCCACTGGTATGTACCACCGTATCTCCATGAGTCCCCACTTTATTACCTTGCCTTCCAGTGGCTTTCTTTAAGAAAGCTGGATGTGAATTGTATGTGTAAAGTTCACTCCCACAGAAACAAGGGTTTGTAATAAAACCCTTCAAATGTCTGGCTCAGTTAAACTGAATGAAACGAGACAGACAAAAAAATTAATGGCGGTGAAGGCAATACATTTGCCAACCCACTATCTAGACCAATTGCCGAGACTCAGTCGCCCTAGTTGTGTAACTTATCACACTTTTTACACAAATTAAATATATAAAATAAACATGAAAACATATGTGGGTAGATCACTACTAGATCTCCCATCTGTTATACACACAGATTACTAAAACATTCAGAGCATTTCTCAACTTCAGACTTATAAATAATAAAGTCCATTATTTTTTATTATAAATATTTATTACAAAAATGGCTAAAAAGACACCTTTCCCGTGAGAATCAAATCAAAGCGATTGGAGTGATTGGAGGAATCTTATCAGCCTGCCCAGTGCACTCGAATGGAGTTGCAATTTAAAACTCATTTCCTTTGACTTTATTGTCAAGGGTACTTCATGTGTTTCTGCCTGCACAGCATCACAACCCTGAATTATTAGCCTTCACATTTACACCTGATCACAGAGTGCATGCTGGGGAAGATGTTCCAATGTCAGCTGTTCTGATCTTACAGGTGCTAGATGGTATTTGTTGGTATAGCGCACTAAAATCTAAACAGTTAACAGTTAAACCTAGATGGTATACAGATTTCAATTTAGCCTGTCGACCATATGACCATGACATACAATTTAACTCTTGGTTGGTGACACGACATAGCTTAACTTAATATAATAACCATCTATAACCTGATGAAACAGGCAGAGATATTACTGAACATAAAAAGTGGACTAACTAATATGAAGTAATGCTTTAACAATGGTTGTAACTAATTGTAAGTAAACAAGCAACAACTGTAAACATGTAGCTGTTATGATGTTAATTTAGTTAATCACTGCAACCACTGTTACTGTATTACTTCATATTGTTAACTAATACATCACCTTCACTTTAGTTAGTCAATACCAAATACATTTAAAAAAGTGTTACCAATTCTTTATATATATTATAAAATGGTCTTTTGCGATGCAAACAAGTTGGACATGCAGAGTAAAGCCTGCCAATACACTGTAAAAAACTTAAAACCTAAAGACCTTAAACTTAGACCATCTTAAAGTTCATTAACCACTAATTAATTAACCAACAGGGCAAATTTACCCAAGAGTTAACCAAAAATCTGTGTAAAATCTTCTGTAAACTTATTCTTA
Source organism: Prochilodus magdalenae (assembly GCA_024036415.1). Lineage (NCBI taxonomy): Eukaryota > Metazoa > Chordata > Actinopteri > Characiformes > Prochilodontidae > Prochilodus > Prochilodus magdalenae. Next base: position 76,555 of record JAMWET010005188.1, on the reverse strand, counting down.
TCAGCTTAAAATAGCATAGCAGACCTTTTTGTCAATGTTTAGAAAGTAAACTAATAATTTTTTTGTAATTACATTGTACTAACATTGTAATTAACTTGTAATTACATAATCGTGTCTAATAAAAAAAAAAAAACGGCAGGAATAACTGTAAAGATAACACTTCCTGGGTTATACAACATGTCGATAAGTGACTGTCTAGGCTTAGGCCACCTTAGATGAATAATACATTCAAAGAAATAAATGAATAAGATATATAACCATATGTAAATCTCTATGCTACTTACCTTGTTAGCCCAAATGTTTGAGTGGGGCGAAGTCGCAGGTAAACATATCCGTCTGTGTGTGCTTACACAGTTGTGCGTTTTTATCTGTGATGAACCTGAGACATCAGCCGGGAGCCGAACGGGGCGTGGCCTTCACCTGGTATGTGGAGCCCATACAGGCTCTGGCATAGATCAAAAATATCCCTGGCCTGTGCATCGTTTTTATCCTTTTGTTTGCACGGAGAGGGGGTGTTTGTGTACATATACCGCCCTCCGTCACTACGGACAGATGACTAAGAGCAATGGAAAAGGGAGCTTAGCCGAAAGTCAAAAGATGCTTTCAACGGCTTTGTTGTCCTCTGGTAGGATCAAAGTGTTCCCCTCTATTCATTCCCGAGAATTACTCCTTGCATGCTGCACTCTGTTCACTGAAGAAAGAAGGCTTTTATGGATGTGTTTAGAAGCACTAGGAGTGGTGTATTAATGCTGGGCAACCAATCAGAGAACAGCAAACTATTACAAACACTAAACAGCAACGGTGCTTAAAAACAAGCAGTATTTTTGCACCAAGTTACCCGTAATATTATAACCACCTCCTGGTATCTGCACTCACTGTCCACTTTATCAGCTCCACTGACCATATAGGACACTCTGCAGTCCCAGACTATAGTCCACTGTTTTCTGTTTACTTTATTACCCTGTTCTTCAATGGTCAGGACCCCCACATGACCACCACAGAACAGGTATTGGTGGTTAATCATTCTCAGCACTGCAGTGACACTGATGCGGTGGTGGTGTGTTAGTGTGTGTTGTGCTGGTGTGAGTGGATCAGACACAGCAGTGCTGCTGGAGGGTTTAAACACTGTGTCCACTCACTGTCCACTCTATTAGACACACCAACCTTGCTGCCCACAGGACGCTGTTGGGTGGATAGTTTTGGTTGGCTGACATGGTGTTGCTGTGTTAGTGTGTGTTGTGCTGGTGTGAGTGGATCAGACAGCAGTGCTGCTGGACACCTCAGTGTCACTGCTAGACTGATGATCGTCCACTAAACCACTTACACACGCTGCTAGGAATTTTGGGCATGTCTACAGTAATGTACTGTGTTTAACCAGTATGGAACTTGGAATTTGCCACATTACAATTCTATCCAGCATTCTGCATGGAATTCTGGGAAATCTTTACCAGTACGGGTAGTCTATATTGTATGAAACACTTTATTAAAGCATCTCAACTTTACAGTAAAGCTGCACTGCAGTTTGAGCTTTTCAGTTATCAGTTGTTTGAATGTTATAGAGTTTGTAAATCACAAGTCCGTTAGCATTAGCCTGGCTTGCTAACTGACTATTAGCATAACTCAATATAAAAAAGCCTGGGATATTCGAGTGAGCGTATGAGTCAGATATGTGATTACATAACAGATTTTAATATACTGACATTCAATTTGTATGTTTCAGAATTATAACCTTAGCACCAAGCTAACAGTGATCAATACTCATTTCCCTGCACTGAGTTTAACGTTGCCTTCATCTGCTATTTTAATGTTATTGGGATTATGGTAAATATGATACATAAGCACACCCTCAAGTGAGAGGACAGGACTGGTATTAGATAGCACATATTTCTGTGCGACTGCTGTTAATAGTTGTTTGTGGCTGACCAGTGCTATCTCTCGTTCTTTTCATATGTGCTTGTGCATGATAGAAAACTGTGATTTCGCATAGAAGCAGAAGAGAGGAAATTCTGATATGATAATCATTAATAACCTGTAACTTACTAAACTTTAGCTAGGTTAGTTGACAATAGCTAAATTAACTACTGGTCTGGCTAGCATGCTTGCAGTTCAAACTATACTGGCTGGACAGTACGCTGCATCACTGCCTTTGAAGTGCTGTAAAGAAAAAGGATACTTATTTAAGTTAGTTTTACATTTAACTTAATTAATCCCTGACCGGGAAACTGAGAACCAGGGGGCATGTACAGTACATCCAACATCAACTAGTTCAGTTTAACCAAGCAAAATATTTCCTATTTTCCAGCTTTCCAAAGCTGACAGAGCTGCTAAATGTAAGTTGAAACAAAGAAGGCATTGCTAGTTTGGTGCTAAGAGCTAGTATGGAGTTTGGGTTGCAAGTATGCTAGCCAGTCCGCAGTAAATTTTGCTATTGTCAACCTACCTAGCTACAGTTTAGTAAGCTACAGATTTAATCATTAACTAAATTAGCCATTGCACTAGCTAGCACTTGCTATCCAAACAACATGCTACCAAACAAATTTAAATTGGCCAGCATGTAGTTTGAATGGGAATCATGCTAGCTAGGATACTACTCCTGAAGTCACCAAAACTTTTGCCACTTTCGCCAAAACTACAGCCAACTGCCAACTTTAGAAAGAAGAAATATTAAAAGATCAACAAGCATATCTGCTGCTTAACAATTCAAGTTGACTAGCATGTAGTTCTGATGGGAATCTATGCCAGTTAATGTTGTACTCACCCTCCTCCTGTTGCCTTCCTGCTTGGCTGATTTTTGTCCTGTTTAGCCAGTCCTCAACCGGAGTTACACCAGCTGAATTGAGCAAGGGGTCGCAGAGTCCCCAGAGTCCCCAGAGTCCCAGAGTTCTGGTTTGGTAGGTTAGCTTGCATATATAGCCAAGAGCAATGCCACTCAGTCGTTAACCTAGGAATAGAAGTAAGATACACACAGTGGATCTGGTAGGCCAGGTAGAATGACAACACAAAGAGGGTGAGTAAAATATTATGCAAATTGATGTTGCCAGGAGCCAGTGGGAAACAGCAGTCTATCAAGTACTTTGAAGCCAATAATTAAAACAAATGAGAAAACGTTAAATTTCCTCTTCATTAAAGTCATTGAAGCTCCAGTTGAAAAACTGAAAAGCTCATAAAATCTATTTAAAAGCACAAAACTTGGGCTATATTTGAAATGGCACACTTACAGCGAAAAGTCCAGTGTTAAATTAACTCCCAGAGTTTTTTTAAACACTTTTTAAAAGGTTTATATAGCTCCACACTCTCCAGAGTTTCAAAACCTAACACTTTCAAAACCGGCAAAATACTAAAACGTTTAACACTGTGTCAATGTGACATTTTTACTCTTTCGGTAGTGTTAGTTTCACTCCCTAAATAGTTAGACTGTCAACACTTAAAAATAAAACTATACACTTTATTGTAATTAAAGAATTAAAATAAGTATATATAAGAAAACTAATTCCAATAAACAAACTCATTTTCAAAAAAGAAAATATTTAGCATTTTCACCCTTGCAGTCATTCACAGTTGAATTAAAATACTGAAGGTACAATGTACAAACTTTCATCTGCAGCATCGTAAGCACTTTGAACATCAACTGGTTTGTGAAACTTAAGCTCAGAAGCTTTATTAAACATCTTTCCACACTTTGTAATATTTTGAGTGTGTGATGATGTTCATCAAAAGTCAAAAGTGAATCATTTGTTTGCCAACAATAAAAAAAATATATATTTAACCAAATGTATATCACATATTTGACAAAAGACTGGCACGTCTTCTTCCATTGCACTGCAAATAACAGGTCCAGCTTTATACTCTACGCCATCCACTTTAACATAACTAGTTGTGAAAGCATCTTGATGAGATCATGTCAAGCATTTCATTGTTTACCACATATTTATCACCAAAGTAAAAAGATTTAATTGGCCCATATTCATTTTGTTTAAGTGTGACGGTTTCCCAGTGATAAGCTATGGCCATCTGATGCTTTTTAGCCAGTGATTTGGTTAGGTTTTTGACATAATTTAAAAATTTTAAATAATCTTTCAACAGCTTGTGTTTGGCTTCAGACCTCATACTCCACACATATAATAAGGGGCCAATTTCCTTATAGAAGATGGGTAATGGATCACGTTTTTATGTGGATACAATTCTTTAAGTGGTGGTCAACAATCAAATGCTTTAAAAGTGTTGTCACAAAGTGGGAGAATGTGACTATGTTCATTATTTGAAGAAACAATAGTAACACATTCCAGTTCTTGTCACCTTCAGGAATAATGACACCAAACAACAGTGGGATGTTTTTCACAAATCAGAATGTCTGAATAGAATTCAAACCAAGGCTGTTGCCAGCACTCTCCAAAATAATCTTTGTGGGACGTTTTTTTCGTTCTAAAAACCCATAATCAAAAGCATAAATCCTGATCTGTTCTGTTCTGATATAAAGTGTTGTGTGAGATATCCAAAAATCAGTTTGATCTCGTACTGCATCACGCCCTCCAGAAGTTCATGCATTACAGCAAACGAATAGTTATTACAAACATGGAAATATTTTAATGAATTAAATGTAATTTTTTAACTTTTTGAAAGCAATTAACTGCTGACTGCTGGGAAACATTCTGACACATGAAACAGGTCAGCATTGCTTTTGCCTCTTACTCATATTGAGTGAGGACTACTGGCTGGTTAGGCAATCTGGCTCTCAAGTCTCTCACTCCGTAAGACTCTTTAATTTTCCCCACCAAAATGTGCTTTGAAAAAAAGTTAATCAAATGCCTAAACTGAGCTGTCAATCGTGTTCTTTTGACGCCCAACCGCAAGAAGGTATGGCTGCTGACCCTGCTGGTAGCGGAGATGCTCCTCCAAGCTGCAGCATGGCTAGGGTTGAGATAAAAACACTGACAGAAGAATGAGCAAAGCCATAAAGAAAACAGCTTGAGCTAGTAAAAATTGGGAATATCATTTTAACATCACGAACTTTAACAGCACAGCCCGACACACGGGTCTAAGAAGGTAATCTGACAGATTATCATAATCAACATAATGACAATTACCTTATGAATGACTACAAGTCTCTCAATTGCATCACATGTGGTCATTTTTCGAGATTGTCTGACCCCCTGGTGGTGGCGGAAAGAGACAACAGAGAGGCCATTTCATGGTCATAGGCTGAGGGCAAAATGAACTGAAAGTTTTAAATTTTGATATATTCATCCATTTATTGAAATCACTAATGAATCAAATCATGTTTCAGCGATACACAGAACAAACCAATTACATCAAGATTAAATGTCACAGGTGGTCTTGTTTCTTGATTATGGAAGATATTATGAATCAACTCCAAATGCAGCAAATGCTTTAACACAAAACAAATACACAAGTCTTGATCCACCTTTCAGAAAGAAGATATTAAACTACCACTATGGGAAATAAATTTGAATGTCAAGTCATTCTAAGAATCTCACTACAACCTACCAATCCTTTCCTATCCAGGAATCTTGGCAAGATGGATAGGACATCAGCACATCTGCCTGGGTCATTAACAAGCTTTTGATGGCGCTCTAATCTTCTGGAAAATCAGGGAATTGTCTGTAGTGTGGTTGAGAAAAGACAACAAGCATCCCCATCAAGCTGTCTTTCAACATTAATGAACCTTTGGAAATTAGGGCCTCCTGAAAAAAACATCATTAGGGCTACTCGGTGGCAGAGCAGCTCCTCAACGAATCTTCCTTTGAACCGGTTTCAGATGCCAAGAAATGTATCCTGTGTTGTTTGCAGCATCATAGAAATGTTCCTGATATAAAAGATGTTGTACTACACAGTTCATAAGAAATTCCAGTATCAGTGCCATCTAAAAGTTACATCCAAAGTGTCATGCAAACGATAACAATGATTATTATTATTACATAGCCTTTCTTGGAATATGGATCTTTGAGGGACGGGAACAACATCATTCTCCCTAGAGCATACCCTTCTCTCATTTCTTTAGTGGGTCATATATGCATTTTCCTAGCAGTTATTTGGCACAAATAAAAAGAATATGGAACCCACATACAGATGTTTCTCAATCATGTGAGCTACTAGTATGTTAATCATTTGTCTTCTTGTGGCATCCGTCAGGGTTTCTGTTGTTTGGTATTCCTGCAGCACTTCTTTACCACCAGACTTGCTTCCTAGTGCCATTTCAATTGACTAATAAAAAACAAAACAGTCAGAAATTAAAACGTGATAGGTATTTCATTGACTGTTAATGAGAATTAGGCTTTGTTAGACACCTGTTTAGCAGACACTGCCTCCAGTGTATCCTCAGTTCTTTGTCTTTTGCTAGGAACCTTATCAATTTAAAATGATGCACTTGAGCAGAAGACATAGTGCAATCAGACGTTTCTAAAGAGGAGAAAAATAATTTATTCTCTTCTGTAGGGTGTTGAGTGCTTGGTTATACCTGCCTTTGTTTCTCTCGAGAAAGCCGTCAGCACCACATCGCCTTGTCCAACAAGACGGCAAAAAAATTCTATTTCTGTTCCGGTTGTACACAACATCTGCATCAGGCGGCAGGCAAAACCTTTAAACCACTGTAAATAATATTAGAACAAAACTGAATGCCAGCACTGTTTAACTCACAGCATGTTACTGTTCACAGTAAATACACTTTTACACACAATACATTTTCACAGCTGTTTAATCATTAAATAGACCTATTGCATTTTCCCCTGAAAACCCAGCCCAAATTTGAAAGCTGATGTTTGAAATCATAGGTCAACAATATTAAGGAGCTTGCAAAATGAGTTTTTAAAGGAATATGAGCATACTTTAAAACCTTTTTCCAAACCCATACTAAAATAAATTTAAAATAAATTTTCATGGAATTGTAGATACCTCATATGCTACATGACACTTTTTATTGTTCTACACTCTACTTTATACCTTTATTTTTTTTTACATTTTGTACTCTTTTATATTATATATATATATATATATATATATATATATATATATATATATATATATATATATATATATATATATTTCAGTTATCTTCATATAATATTGATAGTGCATTTTTCACTTTGTATGTATGACTATGTATGTCACAAATAAACCTTGATTTGATTTGATTTGATTTGATTTGATTTGATTTGATTTGAGAATGTCAAACCATCTTTCAACCTTGTCGAACGCCACATACTTCTGCTGCTGGTCGTACTTGCAGCAGCATTTTAACTGAAACATGCAAGACAGTTTGGACAAGTTAGATGACATTTACGTAGTAGTGCGTGGTCTAGGTAAAATATTTACAGTATATTAAGGTACAGTGGGGTGCAAAGTTTGGGCAGCCTTGTTAATTTTTCTGATTTACCTTTATAAAGCATTGATTGTTTGGATAAAAATATTCCGTTAAATATATCATATAGGGGACAAACACAGTGATATTTAAGAAGTGAAATGAAGTTTATATGAATTACAGAAAGTGTGCAATAACTGGTTAAACAAAATTAGGCAGGTGCATAAATTTGGGCACCAAAAAAAAAACCTTAACTCAATATTTAGTAGATCCTCCTTTTGCAGAAATAACAGCCTCTAAACGCTTCCTATAGCTTCTAATGAGAGTCTGGATTGTGGCTGAAGGTATTTTAGACCATTCTTCTTTACAAAACATCTGTAGCTCATTCAGGTTTGATGGTTTCCGAGCATGGACAGCTCTCTTTAAGTGACACCACAGATTTTCAATAATATTCAGGTCTGGGGACTGAGATGACCATTCCAGAACGTTGTACTTGTTCCTCTGCATGAATGCATTAGTAGATTTTGAGTAGTGTTTAGGGTCGTTGTCTTGTTGGAAGATCCAGCCCCGGCACAGCTTCAGCTTTGTCACTGATTCCTGGACATTGGTCTCCAGAATCTGCTGATATTGATTGGAATCCATGCGTCCCTCAACTTTAACAAGATTCCAGGCCCTGTACTGGCCACACAGCCCTACAGCATGATGGAACCACCACCAAATTTTACTGTAGGTAGCAGGTGTTTTTCTTGGAGTGCTGTGTTGTTTTTCCTCCATGCATAACGGCCCTTGTTATGCCCAAATAACTCTATTTTAGTTTCATCAGTCCACAGCACCTTATTTAAAAATGAAGCTGGCTTGTCCAAATGTGCTTTAGCATACCTCAAGCGGCTCTGTTTGTGATGTGGGCGGAGAAAAGGCTTCCTCTGCATCACTCTCCCATACAGCATCTCCTTGTGTAAAGTGCACCGAATAGTTGAACGATGCACAGTGACTTTATCAGCAGCAAGATCATGTTGTAGGTCTTTGGTGCTAGTCTGTCGGTTGACTCTGACTGTTCTAACCATCATTCGTTTCTGTTTATTCGAGATTGTTCTTGGTCTGCCACTTCGAGCCTTGACTTGAACTGTGCCTGTGGTCTTCCATTTTCTCACAATGTTTCTCACAGTGGAGACTAAAAGCTGAAATCTCTGAGATAGCTTTCTGTATCCTTCCCCTAAACCATGACGGTGAACAATCTTTGTTTTCAGGTCATTTGAAAGTTGTTTTGAGACTCCCATGCTGCGACTCTTCAGAGAAGATGCAAAGAGGAGAAAAACTTACAATTGCCCCCCTTAAATACCCTTTCTCATAACTGGAGTCACCTGTGTATGGAGGTCAAGGGTCACTGAACTTACCAAATCAAATTTGAGTTCCAATTATTAGTTCTAAAGGTTTTGAAATCAATAAAATGACAACAGTACCCAAATTTATGCACCTGCCTACTTTTGTTTAACCAATTATTTCACACTTTCTGTAAATCATATAAACTTCATTTCACTTCTCAAATATCACTGTGTTTGTCCCCTATATGATATATTTAATGCAATTTTTTTATCCAAACAATCAATGCTTTATAAAGGTAAATCAGGAAAATTAACAACGCTGCCCAAAATTTCACACCCCACTGCATTAAGATTTCGGTACATATCATGGCATACTGTATTCATGTATTTTACTTTTTAAATTAAAAACATTTTGGATGGTTAAATAAACCTGTGTGTGGACTATCAATGGTGTTAGCCTGGATGCACCTTTATCTTTAATATGAATTATTTTTAAAAAACTAAAGATAATCAAATATATTTTTAACATGCAAAACAGAAATGATTAAGATGAAGACTGATGTCATCTTTGCTTTCTTACCCTAGCTTATCCTTACCCTGCTTACCCTAGTGTTTTGTTCCCCAGTGTTACCCACCGCCATTTGCTCTAGCTGAAACAGGCTGAGAGCTGGTGAGACCGCAGTGCATGATGGGATGCAGTACACCCTGAAGGTAGATCTCCCTGTACACTACATACTTTGGAGTAGCACACCATCCGGGTATCTCTAGTACACTACAGAGCTTCAGTTAAAGGAAGTTATTATGACTTTATTAGCTTAAATCTTTTTTGTACAGTGTATATGTGGTGCAGACAGATTTTGCCAGCTGGGAATATCATCATCATTTGCATGTTTAGTTCTCAAGACTGAGTCATTTCAGGCTGAGTCAGAATCATGAGTCAATTCCACATGCGACATAAGCGTGGCTGGATTCTGAGTCACTCATTGTGCTACCGATTTTAAAGCCAGGTATGAGCAGGGCCGAAGCTCTCGATTGTAAGAAAGTGGCCTACATGGCCCAGTGCTGAATCAGCAGCCATGGTAACTTCAATGTCCATTCTGTTCACTTAACTCTGTAAACTGAGTCCTCAAATTGGTAAAAGCCCTGGATTATAGACAGGCATGTTTGTGAGAGAGAGAGAGAGAGAGAGAGAGAGCGAGAGAGAGAGAGAAAGAGCAGTGGTGGACAAAGTACACAATCCATGTATCTGAGTTAGAGTAGAGATCCCCAAGGTAAAATCCTCCTCCAGTGTCAGTAGACGTTCCTCCCTTTAGACCTCCACTGGAGTAACAGTACTAAAGTATGTACCTTCAAATGTACTTAAGTATGGAGAGTAACAGGAGCATGGTTTATTATCATTTCTGGAACAGACTCTTAATCAGCTCAGTGTAGGTGAAGAGACTCTAGTGTCTCTCAGTCCCCCAGTCTTTAATAGAAGCTCATTATGTTCCATTAGCTAGAACTTTTTGTAAACAAGCAAAGGTTGGCTTAAATTTTTTTTTGCAACTTAGTTACAAGTTTAATAAGCTCTTGCTTTAAACAGGATCAGTAATGAGTTTCTGTAGGTCTCTGTTCATAAACATAAACCAGCCAAAACACATGTGCTATAAAAGGAAGCAGCGTTTGGATGAGTTTGCCAATCAGAACCGCATGTGTACATGTTTCTGTATTGTGGTCTACTTACCCACAGAGTCAGGAACAATACGTTTGATCTGTTCAGGTTTGATGTGTGATTGTCAGTCAGTGTTTGCATTAACCCCATCCTGCTTTACCTGCCTTCCTCCAGGTGATCCTTGATGTAGTCCAGGCCTGAAATGGACATTTCCATGCGTGTGAGGAATTCAGGAATAAGCTTGTTTTGTTTGGACATGTTGTGTTTTTATGTGCACATTAGCAGAAAGTAATAAATGATTTCACATAATATAGTGGAGTAAACAGTCAGATATTCAATTCGATTCGACTCGACTCGACTCGACTCGACTCGACTCGACTCGACTCGACTCGACTCGACTCAATTCAATTCAATTCAATTCAATTCAATTCAATTCAATTCAATTCAATTTAATTTCAACTTTATTGCCATTATACCAACACAGGGTTGTACAGGATAAGGAAATACAGTCAGGCTCCTTCTTCAGTGCAGTTATTAGACTTTAAGACGTAGTGGAGTTAAAGCAAAAAGTAGTCCAAAATAGAAAAACTTCAGCGAAGTACAGATACACAAAAATGACTTAAGTGCAGAAACCCATTACATTTACTTCCGTACCGTCCACCACTGAGAGAGAGGGAGCATGATAACCTGTATTCGGATGAAGGGGAATACTGAGCAATGATGAATACACTCTAGGAATATGTCTTGCGGTCTGACTGAGCTGAAGCATGTGTCGTATCATCAGGTGCAGCCAGAAAACAGCAGTTAATCCAGCTCCTACTGTTCGTCATAATCAGTATATCAAAGAGATTCAGGTCCCAAAGCACCTTTCTCAAAGATCTCAACGACAGTAAACAAAGGAATGAATCTAGAACACTGACTAAGCAGAACACTGAGCTGGAAAATGTGCTCCAGAAACTGCAGAGTGGTGAAGAGCATTAATATATTAACATGCTATATTGATTATAACACCCAGTTAAAGCAGCTTTAAAGAAAAGTGACCTTGGATCGCCCAGATCATTAAAATTACACTACCAGTCAAAAATTTAGAGACGGTTCTGTTTATCTTAATGTCCTACTGTAGACTAGAAGTGACGACATCAAACAGCACTCAATGAATTAATTTGCATATATTGTATTATTTATACCATAAATTGTAACTTTACAGGAGGATGAACCAGCTTTCCTAACCTGCAGTCGAGGCTGATAGAACAAGGTTTATTTCTAAGCAGGTTTGGAACAATTCTATTGGTCGTCCATCATGAATATTCACTAAACTGAAAGCAGAACTAGAGCTTTTACACTGTGCAGAAAAAGAGATCAACGTTTTTACACCACAAAATATATATTAGAGGTGGAGATATGGAGAAATATCATACTGTGGTACATCAAGAGTATATGTGGTATATCAGGATATGTACTGTTTCAGACTCTCATCAGTTGGAGCTGTTATGTGTTAGACTGTAGAGTCTTTAAGATCACCAACAACATCCATTTAGGTGGGTGTGTTTAAACTTTTGACTGGCAGTACACACATACAGCCATATACAGTGGTATTAGGGGATATGATTTCAAAATGTTTAACTAATTTACATGACTAAACGCCAGCATTCATGTCTGCAGGCATCACTTTACTTCAGATTGCTTTACACTCCGAGGTGGAGCTGTACCTGCTGTTGTTTCCTTTGGTATTACTTCCTAAAGCCCACAATTCGGGAATCTATCTTTCAGCTAGAATAGTAAACCACTTAGCTGACAGCTGAATTTGCTATTAGGCTAGTTAGCATACATGCAGTCAAAGCTATATGCTAGCTAACCATTTCAAGTTGCCAACTTCATATAGATTAGCTGTTCTGCTAATCATTTGCTAGCCAGGTGAAACTATTGTCTAGCATGTAGTTTGGATAGTAGGCATGGTAACTAGTGTAATTGCTGACACAGCTAATGTTTTACATCACATTCCTTTAAAGCTAAATTATATATACACAGAATACATACACAGTACACTGTGTTAAAAAAACAAAAATTGTTACTTTCAACAGAAACGGGCAAACATCCCCTGGAAAGAAGTCTGGTTCCGTTAACTCATATTAGAATTAAACAAGGTGTTGGCCCTTTCCTGTAAAGTTGCCATTATAGAGATGTATTGTTCGTACCTTGATGGTTTAAACACAGTATATATCTGCACAGTACATTTTATCCGGCTAGTTTTTTGCTCTTTGTAAAATTGCTGACTTTACTCTTCATTGTTTCCAAAGCACAATATGCCGAGACTGCTGAGATCAGTGAGTTTCCATTGTTTCCAAAGCACAATAAGACGTCACACTCACCAAATCTGTGCCACACCTGCAAAACTACATTTCACAGTGCAGGTATGTGACACACCTTGAAGGCAATGTAGACAGAAAGGGAGTGATAGGCAGTATGTACAGAGAGGACCATAAGGATACAGCGTGCTGAGTTTGGAGTGGAAGAACTTGACATGCCTGCAAAAAGATCTAATCTCAACTGTCTTGTCTTGTCCTGTCCTGCCCTGTATTGTCCAGAATTTGACAACCCAATTGAACAGAACAGAACAGAACAGTCCAGTCCAGTCCCACCTTGTCTGGGCAGTCATGGGTTAGGAAAGGTTGGTGCACCAGCTTTGTAACCAGGAGGTTGCTGGTTTGATCCCCTAAACTAACCAGTGAACCACTGAAGTGTTGTTAAGCAAGGCACCTAACCCTCAACTGCTCCCCGGATGCTGTGGATAGAGCTACTCACCACTTCCTAATATGTGTTTACATGTATGTGGGTGTTCAGAGGTGTGGATGAGTTCCTCGCAGAACACAAATTCCCCCAAACAAGTGTTTCTAAAGCCTAGTTTTAGTTCTAGCAATGTGTCTTCATCTAGTGGAATTGTGGTACCAGTAGAGGCTGTTACTGCAGGAGAGGAGCAGACTGAGCTCTACACTTCCTGTACTCTATATCTGTAAACACATGCAGTAATACTCTAGATATGTGCACTGTGTTTACACTCAGTTCAAATCTAAGCTTCCACTACCATAACCCACATTATTCACAGTCCATAAACCACGGTGACCTGTTTGCACATGAACATGTCCCTGGACTGTCAGTGTGATAAGGCCCAAACCTGGCTCACATATTGTATAGAATTATGGTGCAGGAGAGAGCCAAATGCGGCGGCCAGAGGCCTATTCTGTGTGCTACCATTAAAGTACCACCTATAAACCCCCCACTGCCAGAACTGACCCACTACTCAAACCCACCAGTACAAAAACCTAACGTCCCTGTTGGGTGCGACTTCCACTACTGCACACTACCACCAGGGTCAGGGAGCAGGCATCTGTTACCCTCTCTTTCACCCCTGGTTGAGGATACTTGTGGTGTTAAATGGATTTGAGATCACGTGATCTCCTGATGACAGAGCAAACGCTAAGCCTATTGCACCACTCAGGAACTACTATTTATAAGCAAGGTGTGAAATACTAGGTAGTCCTTGGCTTAGGCATACTGGATGCTGTGAATATCTTAGAATAGGCCTAAATGGCCAAAACAGTAGTACACAGTAAAAAAGATCATTTTTAATGTCAAGTATATCGAGTGCCTTTATTCTTCCATTAACTTACTGTTGGGTTTCTTAATAAAGACGAGACTAGAGTTCCTACTACTGCAGCAGAGTGGGCAAATAACCCCAACATTATTACTCTCTATACAAACAACAAACCAAACGTCATGTTGGCTAAAACACAAGGCTGGAGTTTCTACAGTGTAAGATTTGGCTGAGATCTGAATTCAAACACTGGAAGTCTTTCCCAGAAGTCACCCAGATCGGTTTTGGCACATGTAGGCCACTTTTGGCTTACATGCAGTTTGCCAGTCCTGACTCTGGGCTGGCAGTGCTGTATCTTAGCCATCAGTGATCCACGTCCACAGGCATTGTTAACTATTAACCATTGATTAAACTCAGAATCTTGTAGATGTATATATTTTATTGCGAGAGCTCGTCCACTAGCTGCTTCACATCACCTGAGGTTCACAGTAACGTTCACAGTAACGTTATGGTCCTGCTGTAGGTTGTATAAGGTTTGAAGGTTGTGATGCAGATCTCCTCAATCTACAAGCTCGCTATATACTTGGACTCCGTCTTTAGGCTTGTTGATCAGTAACCTGATCAGACTGCTGGTAGTGCAGTCGGTTTGACATGCACACTCTGTACAGAGACAGAACAGAATGCTCCTCAAATGAAGATTCAGGTTTCAGCTTTATTGGTCATTTGCACAACATGTCAGGACATTTATGCATTGAAATGCTTGTGGTGAGACTCTCCAGGTAGAGACTCTACAGCAGGACAACATTATATACATACTAAACATTAAAATAAAGAGATATAAAAGTTATATTAAATAAATACAAAATACACAAAATATACACAAACTACAGAATACACAGAGACAGGAGGGGTCTGTAGAAATTCTGATAGGTACATTTATTAGACAATGATAGTCTAACAGCGAGCAGTGCTATAAAATAAATATCTATATTTATATCTATTCCTGTTGTTCAAAGTGACTCAGTGATGTTGTCCTTAGCGGTGATATATTAAGAATATTAATACTAATAAAGTGTCTGAGTGCAGTGGTGTTGGTGGTATTGGTGGTATTGGTGATGTTGGTGGTATTGGTGGTGTTGGTGGTATTGGTGGTATTGGTGGTGTCGGTGATGTTGGTGGTATTGGTGGTGTCGGTGGTGTTGGTGGTATTTGGTGGTGTTGGTGGTGTTGGTGAAGGAACCTGATGGCTTGTGGGTAGAAACTGTTCATTACTCTGTTTGTTCTGGCCTGGATGCTGCAGTACTTCCTGCCTGGTGGCAGTAAGGTGAACAGGCTGTGTGCTGGGTGGCTATTTTCCTCAGGCAGCGGGACCGGTAGATGTCCTGCAAGTCCGGAAGTTTGCTGCCTACACTGCTGACTCTCTCCACTTCAGCTCCATTGATGTACAGGGGAGAGTGACCACCCCTCTGCAGCTTCCTGTAGTCCACGAACATCTCCTTAGTTTTGCTGATGTTGAGACTGAGGTTGTTGTGGTAGCACCACTCTGACAGGGAGCTGACCTCGTCTCTGTAGGCAGACCAGCTGGACATCAGAGCATCTGAACTCAGTCTGAGTAAAACCATGCTGAGTTCTTATATTCAGACCACCATTCTGACTGCAGGGAGAACCGTATAGTCAGCGTATCCGAACAGATCCTCCATGTGACCTGGTAGATAAACCTGCAGCATCAGGGGGAATACAGTTCATTATAGAGCACAGTCTCTCTCATCCTCTCTCTGTACCCTCTCTCATCTTCTCTCACTCTGCACCCCCTCTCTCATCCTCTTTCCCTTTCTCTTCCTCTCTCTCTATACCCTCTCTCATCTTCTCTCCCTCTCTTTCTCTCGCCCTCTCTCTGTACCCTCTCTCATCTTCTCTCTTCCTCTCTCCCTCTCTCTCTATACCCTCTCTCATCCTGTCTCTCTGTATCCTCTCTCTCATCCTCTTTCCCTATCTCTATACCCTCTTTCATCCTCTCTCTCTGCACCCTCTCTCTCATCCTCTTTCCCTCTCTCTATACCCTCTCTCATCTTCTCTCTTCCTCTCTCCCTCTCTCTCTATACCCTCTCTCATCTTCTCTCTTCCCCTCTCCCTCTCTCTCTATACCCTCTCTCATCCTGTCTCTCTGTATCCTCTCTCTCATCCTCTTTCCCTCTCTCCGTACCCTCTCTCTCATCCTCTTTCCCTCTCTCTATATCCTCTCTCATCTTCTCTCCCTCTCTCTCTATACCCTCTTTCATCCTCTCTCTCTCTGCACCCTCTCTCTCATCCTCTTTCCCTCTCTCTATTCCCTCTCTCTCATCCTCTTTCCCTCTCTCTATACCATCTCTTATCTTCTCTCTGTACCCTCTCTCATCTTCTCTCTTCCGCTCACCCTTTCTCTATATATTCCCTCATCCTCTCTCTATACCCCCTCTCATCCTCTCTCTCTGTACCCTCTCTCATTCTCTTTCTCTGTACCCTCTCTCTCATCCCCTCTCCCTCTCTCTTCCTCTTTCCCTCTTTCTATACTCTCTCTCATCCTCTCTCTCTGTACCCTCTCACTCATCCTCTTCCTCTTTCCCACTCTCTCTATCCTCTCTCTCTTTCTCTTCCTCTCTCCCACTCTCTCTATACCCTCTTTCCCTATTCCCTCCCTGTATATACCCTCTCTCTCTTTCTCTCTCATCCTTTTTCTTTTTATGTCTCTCTCTCTCACCCTGGCTCACTCTGTCTTTACCTTAGTCTCTGTCTCTCTTTCTTATTTTCTCTCTTCACGTCTTTCATCTGGATTTCTGTCATCGTTGAAATCATGCGACTGAAAACAACCTATTACACAACCGTCTTTTATAACAGTATATATAACAGGGCGTGTTCTCTTATGTAATTAAGCTTGTGTAAAGGGCGAACTGCTGATGTTGTAACAGGGGTGTTATAGTCTGATATATATGATTTGTGCACTTTAAGGTATATATGAGTAATTAAATAAGCTCCTCTACTGTGATCATCTTTAACAGTGACTATGACAGCTGTCATTACACTGTTACTAAAGGCATTGTTAATATGTAGCTACACAGTTATTAAACACACATATAAAGCAGGACCAAAACGTTTAGATATACTGGGTGTTCTATGAGTTATTTTGACTCATAACTAATAAAAGTTATTTGATTGTTTTTAAATATAGACTTCTAAACTGCTGAATCAGGGAATTTACACAGATAAACTTTAATTCTTAAAAAGTCTTATAAAGTCATATAAACATGAAACGCAAAGACATGTAAATGCACAGTAGCATTAATGAGCATCTGTAGTCATCAGCAAGTAATAGTGTGGAATACAACTGTGAACTGATTAAGTTCTTCTGCTTATACTTCATCATTGTCCTTTGATCCGACTTCGTAAAAACTTCATTAAACTCCGATTTTTTCCCCATTAAGACTGAATGGGGTGGAAAAGCGACACACCCATATACTGAACTTCTTCTCGCCCCTCATCTGTTTGTCTTCATAAGGTCCCATTCATTTTCACCCCATTCATACTCTATAGCTTCCTTTATTCTACAGCCACCAAACTGCATCACAGGACATCATTAGCCTGGGCCAAGCATGTGGTTTATGTAAAAGTCCTGGCACCCTGAGGGTGAAGGGCATGAGCAGAGTAAGTTATGAACAGTGGTAAATATTTTTGGTAAAACATGGCTTAGTGTAATTTTGGCTGGCATTAAATTAAATAAGGCTATTAATAAGAGATTAACACCAGCGCTATGTTTTCTCCAGCACTAAAGTGTTTTATATTTGACCAAACAGATGCTCACCATCATTTAGAGTCAATGGGCAAGAAGGACTAGGCCTCCCATCCCAACCCAATGAAATCAGCTGTTCTATCACAGACTAATGAATATACCTGGGACTCAAAAAGCTCAAGCTAATGGCACCACACCACTGTTTATATAGAGACAGGCTGAATCTTTACCCTTACTTTAAACACAGTGTTCGGTGTTTGTGGTGCTTAAAAAAAAATCAAATTCATTCAAAATCATCTTAATAGTAGCTTCAAACAAACCCAAAATGAAAATTATGCTTCAAGAAATGATATCTTGACCAGAAAAATGATCTTATATCTAGTTGGTATGTCTTTTTTGAGATTGCTGTGAGCTATTAAGATTATTTGACTTATTTCCAAATGTTTTATACTTGTTTTCCAAAATTGTAGTAAGCAAAACATTCTCACTATATTGGCAGATAATTTAACTTAATTTAAGAATTAATTTATGAACATCACTGGAAAAAGCTAAGTAATCTGCCAATACAGTGAGAAAAATTTGCTCATAAAAATGACTTAAAACCAGTAAAACATTGTGAATAAGTATTACTAGTCATCTTAGTTAGCCTACATTGATCTTAATTTATTTTTAAGATGTAACAACTATTTATTATCTTATAGAATTTTGCATTTTTTGTGTAGTTAGCTCAGGAACCCTCCTTAATACAGTGTTTGCCTTAGGAATAGAGCATGAGAAAAAGAAAAATGAATCAGGATTACCATTTCACTCTAAATCCGTTCACCTGCCGCAACGGCAAAAAATCTGATTTTTTCAGTAATCAGTTTTATAATCATTTTTTCAGTGCATTTATTAAATAGTCAGACAACTGGGAAACTCACAGTCTACCTGAGTCGGACAGTAATCAGATTTTTGCAACCAGCCAATGAACTGACAGAATCAGACTTAACAAAAATGTCAAACTTCCATTTTAGTCCATTTACCTGATAAAAGCTCACTAAAACGTAACTAACAGTTACTGGAATGACGAGTTTCAGGATGTAGGCCACATCAGTCTTCAGAAACTCTTATATCAATGAATTGAGCAGTTGGTCCATATTTTGTGGATGCCTTCCCTAGAACAATTCCGAGGAGAATTCCCTGTAGACTGGGATTTTAGCCACTGCCGGTAGACATATGACCGTATCCTTCCATACACCTGCAGATTCAGCTACTTCCTTCACACTATGGTCTTTGGAACGCCCAAATACAGTCACTCCATTTAGCCAATCATTAACATCTGCTTTGGAGCCATTTTCCACACATGGAACGAGACATTCACTGCACTGTAGCACCTCTTCCCAATCTATGGATCCCAGCACTCACATCCCGCAGGGATTTATAACCCCATCAGCCTTGTGTAACTCCATCTGCAGGAGCCTGAACTTATTACCACCTTAAACACACAAAGGGATTCATTTTCTGCCTGGTGAGGTTATGAATATGCATCATCTAGAAAATAAATAATGTTTAAATCCTGTAATTCTCCAAGCATGTAGTCTCTATGTAAAACTACATATGGGCTAAGAGTACCAAGCTAAGATCCAGCTATCTTTATCAGATTTCATAATCAGATTTCTGGGTGTGATCTGAGAAAGAGGAGTATGTTGTTCATATGAGCACTTGAATAATTAGATAACTTCAGTAATCTAATAATGATTGATTATTAAGTGCATGTAAACACACTCGTTCACTTTTAAGGGCCTTGTTTTACTTGTTTCTGTACTAAGCACAACAAACATTCATAGCCTGTTTTCTGTCCTCCCCTGACCAACACTGAGTGAGAGCAGTTGTCTGCAGGTGACCTCCTTTCTTGTCCCTACCATAGTCACTCATTTTGGGTGTTCAGACTAATTGCGAAAGAATCAATTATAAGTAATTTCAGCTTGTTCCCTCTAAAGAAACTGTGTTCCTGATAACGAGAGTGAGTGAATTCAGATACCTGGTAGTTTTTGGGTTGTTTTCTATTTCTCTGCCATGCTGAGAGGCTAGGAGGCTGAGTGGCTGATGAATGAGAATGAATTGTGTTTCAGAAAGAGCTAGAAAATACACATCAACAAAGTGCAGTTCAACATAGTACATAGTACTTTTGCTAACAGCTGGTCAATTCTTGTTCAAAAATTAGGGGATAAAGGTTTACTGTAAATATAGGGGTTAGTGTAAATAGAGGGGTCGCGGTTGAGCGTACATGTAGGTGTTAGGATTTTAGTGCAAATGTAGGGGTTAGGGTTGAGCGTACATGTAGGTGTTAGGGTTTTAGTGCAAATGTAGGGGTTAGGGTTGAGCGTAAAAGTAGGAGTTAGGGTTTTAGTGCAAATGTAGGGGTTAGGGTTGAGCGTACATGTAGGTGTTAGGGTTTTAGTGCAAATGTAGGTGTTAGGGTTGAGTGTATATGTAGGTGTTAGGGTTTTAGTGTAAATGTAGGGGTTAGGGTTGAGCGTACATGTAGGTGCTAGGGTTTTAGTGCAAATGTAGGGGTTAGGGTTGAGTGTATATGTAGGTGTTAGGGTTTTAGTGTAAATGTAGGGGTTAGGGTTGAGTGTATATGTAGGTGTTGGGGTTTTAGTGCAAATGTAGGGGTTAGGGTTGAGTGTATATGTAGGTGTTAGGGGTTTTGTGTAAATGTAGAGGTTTGGGATTAAAGTAGCATTTTTCCATATCTGAACCAAACAGATCATTGAAAGTCTTATATGCTAGTATTTTATTCAAAAAATGATTTGACGAACATTGGTATTTTAATTCCAGGTGTCATTAAACAGTTGTTTAACATAGTGCAGTTCTTTTGCTAAAAACTGGTTAATTCTTGTTCTAAAATGTAGGGGTTTTATGTACGTGTAGGGGTTAGGGTTAAGTGTAAATGCAGGGGATAGGGTTTAGTGTAAATGTAGGGGTTAGGGTTAAGTGTAAATGTAGGGGTTAGGGTTTAGTGTAAATGTTGGGGTTAGGGTTAAGTGTAAATGTAGAGGTTAGGGTCAAGTGTAAATGTAGGGGTTGGGGTTTAGTGTAAATATGAGAGTTGGGGTCAAGTGTAAATGTTGGGGTTAGGGTTTAGTGTAAATGTTGGGGTTAGGGTTAAGTGTAAATGTAGGGGTTAGGGTTTAGTGTAAATGTAGGGGTTAGGGTTTAGTGTAAATGTTGGGGTTAGGGTTTAGTGTAAATGTAGGGGTTAGGGTTTAGTGTAAATGTAGGGGTTAGGGTTTAGTGTAAATGTAGAGGTTAGGGTCAAGTGTAAATGTAGGGGTTGGGGTTTAGTGTAAATATGAGAGTTGGGGTTTAGTGTAAATATAAGGGTTCCATATTTGAACCAAACAGATCATTGAAGGCTTATATGCTAGTCCTTTAATCCAAAAATGAATGGAGGAACATTGGGATTTCAATTTCAGGGGTCCTTAAACAGGTTTCTGCTGGCAATTTTGCTGCCAGACTTCTACATTCCTTCTATACAAATAATCCAATTGGTTGTTCCATTTACAAGCAAAGGAAGACACTTTAGATCAAGTCTGCCCACGTACTTGGCTGAAGAGACGGGACACTCATTGCATTGACAATGCTAGGTGACGATGAGGTAGTCGCATCCTCTCCCGGCTGGTGCGGTGCTGGCTAAGAGCCGCATGATCGATGAGGCCGAAAGAGACAGACAGCCGGTGCACAGCCCTCGTTAGGCAACGAGGATAACAAGGTGATTTATCACATGCGAAGCCTGTTGTGGGGGACAAAGTGACTGAGTTGGTAATTAGATCACTCTAACAGTAAGTGCCCATGATAATGTCAGAGGTGCATGTAATATATGTGACTTCTCTGAGAATATCATATTTGGCTATATGACTTGATGATTAACATGCCTTCAGCCTTCTCAAAGGGTGGGATTGGATGCCGGAGTTGGGGGAGGAGTCAGTGATCAGAGTGCAGAACAGTGGCTAAGGGGGGAGGAAAGTGAACATTACTTGCCGGTCTGCCAAGAGATGCTCAGGCGGCCGGGTCCTGCATCTGTTGAGTCTTTTTTTTGCTGGGTTGAGCGCTTCTAAAGCCAGGCTGCTTTAACTCAGCTCAGTGCTTCCTTCAGACTCTGACTGCATTGTGTCGCGTCAGAGGACCATACAGCTCTACATGATGAGATGAAGGCTTGTCCGTGGTGGGGGCACAGCTGCTGATCAGATGTGGAATCAGAACACAAGTCGTTTTCCTCGTTTTCTTCATTTTCCCGAAGGGAAAGCGTCTCGACTCAACTGTCCTGCCGATGGGATGATGCTGCTGGCTTGTTGACGAGCACTGGGAACCACATCCACAGTGAGGTGAGAAGTTCAATGTACAATTACCTATGCCTCAGCTTGACTGGTACTCTTACATGACACCTCACACAATGTTCTAATACAGTCAGAGGAAACAAGTATCCATTTACTTTTAGTCCTTTTAGTCTCTTATTATATTCGTTCAGTGCATATAGTTAAATTCACCTTTACACCTTTACACATGACATCTTTGTACGTAGACTTAGTGTTTAGTATAAATGTAGGGGTTAAGGTTTAGTGTAAATGTAGGGGTTAGGGTTTAGTGTAAATGTAGGGGTTAGGGGGTTTGGTGTAAATGTAGGAGTTAGGGTTTAGTGTAAATGTAGGGGTTAGGATTTAGTGTAAATGTAGAAGTTATGGTTTAGTACAAATGTAGGGGTTAGGGGGTTAGTGTAAATGTAGGGGTTAGGGGTTTAGTGTAAATTTAGGGGTTAGGGTTTAGTATAAATGTAGGGATTAGGGTTTAGTATAAATGTAGGGGTTAGGGTTTAGGATAACTGTAGGGGTTAGGGTTTAGTATAAATATAGAGGTTAGGGTTTAGTATAAATGTTTGGGTTAGAGTTTAGTATAAATGTAGGGGTTAGGGTTTAGTATTAATGTTTGGGTTATGGTTTAGTATAACTGTAGGGGTTAGGGTTTAGTATAAATGTAGGGGTTAGGGTTTAGTATTAATGTTTGGGTTAGGGTTTAGTATAACTGTAGGGGTTAGCGTTTAGTATAAATGTAGGGGTTAGGGTTTAGTATTAATGTAAGGGTTAGGGTTTAGTATAAATGTAGGGGTTAGGGTTTAGTATAAATGTGGGGTTAGGGTTTAGTATAACTGTAGGGGTTAGGGTTTAGTATAAATGTTTGAGTTAGGGTTTAGTATAACTGTAGAGGTCAGAGTTTAGTATAATTGTAGGGGTAGGGTTTAGTATTAATATAAGGGTTAGGGTTTAGTATAAATGTAGGGGTTAGGGTTTAGTATAAATGTAGGGGTTAGGGTTTAGTGTTAATGAAGTGGTTAGGATTTAGTGTACATTCAGGGGTTAGGGTTTAGTATAAATCTAGGGGTTAGGGTTTAGTATAAATGTAGGGGTTAGGGTTTAGTATAACTGTAGGGGTTAGGGTTTAGTATAAATATAGAGGCTAGGGTTTAGTATAAATGTTTGGGTTAGGGTTTAGTATAAATGTAGGGGTTAGGGTTTAGTATTAATGTTTGGGTTAGGGTTTAGTATAACTGTAGGGGTTAGGGTTTAGTATTAATGTTTGGGTTAGGGTTTAGTATTAATGTTTGGGTTAGGGTTTAGTATAACTGTAGGGGTTAGGGTTTAGTATAAATGTAGGGGTTAGGGGTTTAGTATTAATGTAAGGGTTAGGGTTTAGTATAAATGTAGGGGTTAGGGTTTAGTATAAATGTAGGGGTTAGGGTTTAGTATTAATGTTTGGGTTAGGGTTTAGTATAACTGTAGGGGTTAGGGTTTAGTATAAATGTAGGGGTTAGGGTTTAGTATTAATGTAAGGGTTAGGGTTTAGTATAAATGTAGGGGTTAGGGGTTTAGTGTAAATTTAGGGGTTAGGGTTTAGTATAAATGTAGGGATTAGGGTTTAGTATAAATGTAGGGGTTAGGGTTTAGTATAACTGTAGGGGTTAGGGTTTAGTATAAATATAGAGGTTAGAATTTAGTATAAATGTTTGGGTTAGAGTTTAGTATAAATGTAAGGGTTAGTATAAATGTTTGGGTTAGGGTTTAGTATAAATGTAGGGGTTAGGGTTTAGTATTAATGTAGGGGTTAGGGTTTAGTATAAATATAGGGGTTAGGGTTTAGTATAAATATAGGGGTTAGGGTTTAGTATAAATATAGATGCTAGGGTTTAGTATAAATGTTTGGGTTAGGGTTTAGTATAAATGTAGGGGTTAGGGTTTAGTATTAATGTTTGGGTTAGGGTTTAGTATTAATGTTTGGGTTAGGGTTTAGTATAAATGTAGGGGTTAGGGTTTAGTATTAATGTAAGGGTTAGGGTTTAGTATAAATGTAGGGGTTAGGGTTTAGTATAAATGTAGGGGTTAGGGTTTAGTATAACTGTAGGGGTTAGGGTTTAGTATAAATGTTTGGGTTAGGGTTTAGTATAACTGTAGGGGTTAGGGTTTAGTATAAATCTAGGGGTTAGGGTTTAGTATTAATGTAAGGGTTAGGGTTTAGTATAAATGTAGGGGTTAGGGTTTAGTATAAATGTAGGGGTTAGGGTTTAGTGTTAATGAAGGGGTTAGGATTTAGTGTAAATGTAGGGGTTAGGGGTTTAGTGTTAATGTAGGGGTTAGGATTTAGTGTAAATGTAGGGGTTAGGGTTTAGTGTTAATGTAGGGGTTAGGGTTTAGTATAAATGTAGGGGTTAGGGTTTAGTATAAATGTAGGGGTTAGGGTTTAGTATTAATGTAGGGGTTAGGGTTTAGTATAAATGTTTGGGTTAGGGTTTAGTATAAATGTAGGGGTTAGGGTTTAGTATTAATGTAGGGGTTAGGGTTTAGTATAAATATAGGGGTTAGAGTTTAGTATAAATGTAGGGGTTAGTATAAATGTTTGGGTTAGGGTTTAGTATAAATGTAGGGATTAGGTTTTAGTATTAATGTAGGGGTTAGGGTTTAGTATAAATGTAGGGGTTAGGGTTTAGTATTAATGTAGGGGTTAGGGTTTAGTATAAATGTAGGGGTTAGGGTTTAGTATAAATGTAGGGGTTAGGGTTTAGTATTAATGTTGGGGTTAGTACTTTTAGGTAGTTATTATGTACGTCCAGTGCACTTCACATTTACTTTTATGACATCTTTGTACTTCTACATTTGGATAAAACAAATGATTTTCAGCTTTCTGCCTGATATGTCTAATGTAAGAAGCATCATGCTTTGTGCGCTACTGAGGCTCAGTGGTGTCTCATGCCTCTAAGGGACTCACTGGTCTTGTCTCATTTAAACATTCCTGTTTTCCCAGATTTTGTTTCCTTGCTGCTTAAAATTTCCTCTAGTATGTCTCGGTACATTGCTGCACTACTTTGTCCTTTTATAATGAACCATTTCCATTGAGAAGCAGCTGCACATCATGATGCTCCCACCTTTTTACTCGACTATGGATGTTCTTGGGATTATACAAGCTATTATCAACAACCACTGCTGCAACCACATGCCAGTATGTCCAGCTTACTGCTTGGACAAAACCAACCTGTAAACAATACAAGTAAACATTTCAGAATTGCCTCTGATTTCCACATAATGCTATAACTGCTATATACAACTATATATATATATATATATATATATATATATATATATACATATATATATATATATATACACAGTCTTCCCTGTGGAAGGTAATCCCCCCCTTTTCAAAGTCCTGTTTGGACCATTTGTACAGTCCCAAGTTCGCAACGCCAGCATTCTTTTCCCAGGCCATTCTTCTGAATTACTGCCGGGATCAATATAGCGACAACATTGATGCATAGTTCAGTCGCCAATGCCATGTTTATGTGTACAACCCTTCTCTCTCTAAACATGAGGGTCTGTTCCAGGATTAGTCATGGTTACATTAATTTATCCTTGGTATATTCTTGAGTCCTGGTAATGGGTCTGTATTGTTTTAAAAGAGCAAGTTATAAGTGGCTTAAAATGTTCCAAAATCTGCTAAAATGATCAACAGAGGGTGAAGAACTAATAGTTCTGTGTCAAAGATATTCATGTATGGTGTTGCAGAGATATCTACTGAAGTTAGCATGCTAACCAGCTAGCCCCAGTCTGTCTGCCCCGTAATACCACTTTGTACCTTTAGAGGCAGTAGTGAGTTTTGTTTTATTATTTTCTAGAACCTGATTGACTCACATTTGTTTTCATATGTAAGCTCCTCGGACAAAAACAAGTCCCCTCTGTGTTCTGGGGGTTTAATTATGTGGAAATGGGTTCTTCGGTTGCGGTGACCGTGAATGTGGAGCACATTTTACCTTTAGCTCATTATCTTACCGAGGAACACAACATTCCTATTCCTGTATTCCATTAGAGCAATCCTGGCGTTCACACAGCTGCAAATGTGACTGACTGGCATGATGAACATTCGGGAGCATTCACACATCTGGACTGGTCGACATAATCACCAGATTTGAATCCTTCTTGGAACAACCTGGAACAGCCAGTAAACACCAGGGAAGGCCCAACTGACCAATTCTTTGGTGCAAGAGTGTCTGAACACTGATGTAGCCTACATACAGAAACCTCTCCTGTCCATTCCAATTCGAATTGCAGCTGGTCTTTAGGCTTGTGGAAGTATTGCAGATAACTGACTCGTTTTTGTCCGGGGAGCTTACTACCAACATGTGAAATGTATATATGCACTGGATGTACCTTAATGTCAATGTCATTTGTGATCTTTCTACTGTAGTGAAGCCCAGAGGAGCTCATCGGGACCTTTTGCCATCACTTTTACCCTCAGCTTGCTCAAATCAGGTCTAAAAAACAACTGAAGATGAACATCTCCCAACACCATGGGCTGCACCATGCCCACAGGAACCACAGTCTGGTTGCTCTGACTGGAAACAGAACTGAGAGGGGATCCACCTCAGGTTGCTATGAACAACTGCTGGTTTCCACTGAAGTCTTTCTCATTCTAGGACTGATCAGCCTGTTGGAGAACATTCTAGTGATAGCAGCCATCATCAAGAACAAGAACTTCCACTCACCCATGTACTTCTTCATCTGCAGCCTGGCAGCTGCCGACCTGCTAGTCAGTGTCTCCAATGCCACAGAGACAGCAGTCATGGCCCTCATTACTGGTGGCAACCTGAGCATCTCAGGGGCCGTCGCCAAGACCATGGACAATGTGTTTGACTCCATGATTTGCAGCTCCCTCTTGGCCTCTATCTGGAGCTTGCTTGCCATAGCAATTGACCGCTACATCACCATCTTCTATGGACTTCGCTACCACAACATTATGACCCAGAGACGGGCGGCCACAGTCATTGCCTCCATCTGGACTTTCTGCACAGCCTCTGGTGTGCTCTTCATAGTCTACTCAGAAAGTCCCATGGTCTTAATCTGCCTGATCAGCATGTTCTTTGCCATGCTGGCCCTTATGGCTTCACTCTATGTCCACATGTTCCTCCTGGCCAGGCTCCACATGAAGCGAATCGCTGCCCTGCCCGGAAACGGACCCGTCCCGCAGGCAGCCAACATGAAGGGGGCCATGACCCTCACCATCTTGCTGGGTGTTTTTGTGGTGTGCTGGGCTCCCTTCTTCCTGCACCTCATCCTCATGATCTCCTGTCCCAGAAACCCTTATTGCATCTGCTTTATGTCTCACTTCAACATGTACCTCATCCTCATCATGTGCAACTCGGTCATCGACCCGCTCATTTATGCCTTCCGCAGCCAGGAGATGAGGAAGACCTTCAGGGAGATCTGTTGTGGCTGGGCCTCAGGTCTGAGCTATGGATGGACCTGCGGAGGCTACGGGCTCTCCTCCGATTGCGTGTGAGCTACAGTCATCCATGAAAAATCAACCTGCAACAAATGCAGCAGATCAGCAGGGATATTTTTAGCATCTGAAGTCTTAAAGCATGCTTCATTCATTCACACTGAAGCTAAACGTTAGCTAATGTTGCTAACAAGTAGAGGAAGCTTATGTTGACAAATGTTCATTGTGCAAACTGCATCCCTAAATCATCACCATTGTGGATTTATACATATAGAAGGCGCTCAACTCGATCAAGGCAGCTGGGCCACATCAAGAAATGTCCTTGTGCTCTTGATGGACTAATCTTCGACTCTAATGCTGCTCGCACAGAGCGCTGAGTGTACAGATGAAGTAAGAGCCCAGTTCTGTGTACACTGTTGGGCTGATTAACTCTTGTTCTTATCTAGAACGTGGCTGGTCAGCTAGCTGACTGGCTAGGAGAACAGCTCAATCGTTAACATCACAGGCTTGAATTAAAGTACTCAAGATATGATTGACTGTAAAACTGAAGTATAAAATCTGTGTTTACATGCTCAAACCAGACCATCGTCAGATCCCAAACAGATCCTGGATTTGCAGCTAAAGACGATACTGTTACAGTGTATAGCAGTCCGAGGCGATGGTGGCAGGACACGTAATGGAGGCAGTAACATCAAATCACCGTCTGCCAAGTGCCTGGAATTGGTCCGGGTAGAGACAGCTGTTTGTAATGAAGGTGCCACCTATATATGGATGGTGGACTAAGAAACTGTGGGAGCTACTGGTGCTTCTCAGTGAATCCAACAACCCTCTCTGCTGGTGGTCTGTCTGGGATGTCCGAAGCCTTTTCACCATGTGTGGTTGCCCTCACCTAGCCAGACCACACCTGTAATCATTTACAAACCTGCTTCAGACATAATTGCATGCCGGGTTTGGCACCAATCTGACATTTTGGGGAGCTGTCGCTTGCTTCTGTTGCTTGCTAGCTGCATTGTCTTTATAGTGAACCTCAAAAATAGACATATCCTCCCCGATTGGCTGCAATTCAGGGTATGGGAACAACTGTGTGTACATTATCGCTCTAAGAGATGTGAGATATGAAAGATGAAAGCCTCCTTGGATCTTCTTTTTTGTTGCTTACCGGAAAAGACTGACGCTTTTGACACTTTTGCCAGGTTGCTTCAACAGGGAGGTGATGGCTGCTGGAAAACAGGTCCTATACCATACAGCTAATAGCATGATAATACAGAGCACACTGGAGGCTGTTCGCCTAGTGGATACGAATGTTTGGAAATTTGTTTGGATTGACACTGATGGCATTTTGCTGATGTGCTTAGCCAGAGTGACTTACAGTGTTAATCAATTTGCAGGTAGACCATTGCAGTGTTGGGAGTCTTGCCTAAGGACTCTTACTGGTGTAGCACAAATTAGTCACTGGAAATCAAATTCCAGTCTCCCACATGGGGTAGTAGCTCATGAGCAAGTAGTGGTGTTATCCATTGCGCCAAACCAACAACCCTTATTGAAGTAGTAATGCAATGAGGTCATTAAAGCTAACCACTAAGGTGTTTGGAGGGGGATGAGGGTCATCTTAAACAGCAAGCTCAGTGCCTGGGCATGCAAACCTCATTCTTCGTCTCTCTGTTTAGGATCTGTGTTGATTCCGTCTTACTTGTTCCTGTAATGTGGCGTGGTGTTTGTACTGTGATGAGAAGCCTGTGTTGAAATGCACACATAGCAGCCACATATATATCCCAGTTTATATCACTGTGCCTTTTTCTCCATCAACAGATGATTTGCATTGCTTAATTGGCTCCTCATCGTTTTCATGAACGGTTGAACTTGGTTGGTGATAAGGAAAACGAGCATTAGCATGGCTAGTGCTAATATCGGTCCCAGTATTTTAAATGTATGAATGTGTATATGGTCAAACCCTACAGGCAGCTATTGATTTCAGAGAGTACATAAGTGGGGGGAGTTGCATTTAGAAGGCTAAGATGAAACCTCATGCTCAGCAGAATTCAAATTCTGCCTTGAAGACCATCCTTGTTTATTGTATTTTGTCTGTCAACATAATATGTGATGTGTCTTGTAACATATAACAAGAATAATAAAGCAGCATCAAACTAAGACTCCTTTATATTCAATGTAGCATATGATAAACCCATTCCAAAATGTCGTATTGCTCTTTGTCAGCCAGAAAAGGAGTTTATTAGCATTCAAGTCTCTATTCCTGCATTCAGATAACAACTTAAATGCATGATTAAGGACATGCTTATCATTATCACAGTATGAGTGTGCATGATAAACACAATGCTAACGGCTGCCATGCTGGCATGGATCTAAAGACTTTGCAGTGATGATTACATTAGCATGTATGTAGCGTTAAAGGTTTTGACCATTAGTCCAGAACAGTAGGTTGCTCCCGTGAGCTGCCTTGAAGATTACTCTCCTATATTCAGAGTTAATTACTTAGCCACTCGGCCAAAGAGCCAATTACAATCAGTCCACATGTGCACAGGCAGGGACACAGGAAGGTTCTGTAAAGTTCCAAATCCTGAAGTACACATACGAGACATCCGGCATGTTGGGTGAGCAAACATGGCAACCCGACACTACCACTATGTGTAGCTCAATAAATATGGTCCATATCAGTCTAAATATATCATCATGTATTGTTCCTGGTAAGCTTTATCTCCCTTCCCAACAGCACTGCAATCCCACACTTCCTTCTGGGTGCAGCTGTTCTTTTAATGATGAGTGTAAAAAATGCCAAGAAATGAAACCTTATACTGAGAATTATTAAATATATCGTCGCTGTCCAAAGAAAAACAGGTATCTCCAAAATGGCAACTTTACAGGAGAGGCCAAAAACCTCATTTAATTTGAACAGAAGTCAATGGAACCAGACGTCTTCTCAAGCAGTTGTGGACCATTTCTGTTGGTCTGTTTTTCATGAAATTCACACACACTGTAAACAGCAGCTCATGTGATCAAATGAGGCATAAAAGTAAAAATCAATGAGATACATGTTTTCGTTGGACAGCAATGATATAGTGTGTATGTCAGTGCAGAAATTCAGACAATTTGTACCTGATTTTCTCATCCAATGACAAAAGAACTTTTACTTTGATCATTTAATAACATTTATTCATAAGCCCACTAAAACATGTTGTACTCTATACTGTTAGCTCTTTTTATGGCAGCTGTGGCCGTATCCTGGCACAAATACATGAGGGTCCTCACAGTAACAAGATCAGATTCTTCATTGGAGAGTGAACGCAGAAAGCCCAAACAGGAACACTCAATTTTAATGTGTTTATTTTTGGCCTGTTTGTCACAATATGCTTTATTTTCCAAAGCACCTGCTGGGCTCAATTTCAGAAGCAGCACACATCCCTGAAATTCAGGATGAATATCCTGTTGGCACAGAAGCTCCAGACGCAGCGATGGAAAGTGAATGCAGTCTGAAATTAAGGACATCTTATCAGCAAGTGACGATACCTATCGATTCACTGCCCAACAGGGCTCTGTGATAGCTACACCAACCAAGCCAGTTCTTCTTATATTTCAATTTCTAAATATATCAATAAATAAACCTTCATAACTAGCTATAAGTCTCCCAGACAAAAAAGCATACCTACGATAGTGTAAACAGAGGCCCAATAACAGCTGTGACTGGCTTTGGTATGGACTGGACATGTTTCTTGATGTAGGCTACATCCATTTTCAGAAACTCATGCATCAAAGTATTGGTCAGTTTTGGCCAGATTTGGTGAATGCCTTCCCTGGCACAATTCCGAGGAGAATACCCTGTAGACTGGGATTTCAGCCACTGCTGGTAGACCCGCATGACTGTACGCTTCTATACACCTGCAGATTTAGCTACTTCCTTC
This sequence comes from Prochilodus magdalenae, assembly GCA_024036415.1. Lineage (NCBI taxonomy): Eukaryota > Metazoa > Chordata > Actinopteri > Characiformes > Prochilodontidae > Prochilodus > Prochilodus magdalenae. The sequence goes on along the minus strand of JAMWET010005188.1, from coordinate 45,194 downwards.
ACACTATGGTCTTTGGCACGCCCAAATGCAGTCACTCCATTTAGCCAATCAGTAACATCTGCTTTGGAGCCATTTTCCACACATGGAACGAGACATTCACTGCACTGTAGCACCTCTTCTCAATCTATAGATCCCATCACTCACACCCTGCATGTATTTATAGCTCCATCATCCTTGTGCAGCACCACCTGTAGGAGCCTGAAATTACTACCATCTTAAGAACACACATTTTATAACCCCAAACCCCCTAAACTTAATCCTAACTTGCTCTTTCAGTCATAACGGATGAAACATGGACCTCTGGCTTTTGTCAAAACAACAGAACAGAGTCAGCATCACGTTATCTGTCCTACAGGTTGTCTTTGTTTAACATTACACACCACAGCCAGCTCTGTAGGCATTCAAAGCACTTGCTTCCACTGAAGTTCTAAATGTACTCAGTAGTAAACGTTTATCGATCTGCCTTCTCAGTCCAATGCCACCCACCGCTCTCTACCTGACCATACATCTGCTCTGAACACTGTGGTAAACATCACACTAACCAACGGCCAAGGTACCAGCAGCTTTCACACCAACATGAGGCACCTGCAGCTAGACCTGCATGTACGGACAGAGACTCGTGACATCGCATCTACCAAGTTCATTAGATTCAATAGAAGGCTAACTCAATTTCAGACTTTGCTTATTGCATTATTATATTATTATACATAACTTGTTAACAGCAGTGAACCGGGACTTTGGGACATGCAAGAGTATGACAAACCCAGATCCCCCCACTCCCCAAAGCCCACTCAACAATATAATATATATTACCCATTATCAGGAGTGCACTGTGACTGTGGGGCATCATTTTGGATGCCTTTCGGCCATAGCATCAAAAGTGGATCAAAAACAGTTCTCAATTTGAGAGGCATGCGAGGGTATGAAATCCCAATACAACACCAAAAAACACCCCCCTACCCCAAAGCCGCTCAACCCAAGCCCTGCCAACCTCCCAGGCCCCCCAACCACCCGGTAAAGTAAAGTGATACATATAGTAAAATCCCCATTACCAGTGATATCACTCCAGCCATATTTGAAAAGTACATGAGTTTTGACCAGCGCAGAGCATGTACACACAGGAGAAGGGGTCATATTCTGGCAGGGTTGCCATGTTTGGCATTCTCCTACCAAGTAGGACTAGTTTGAAAATGCAGTCGAGAGACAGTTACAGCATTTCATTTACATTTACATTTAAGGCATTTAGCAGACACTCTTATCCAGAGCGACTTACAACAGTGCTTGGTTTCAGGATCTGGAAGGTTTCAAGCACACTTTAGACTGGAGCTCTTTGCTGGAGCGGGCAACCCTGCCCTGTAGGGGACACTACAAATAAAGCAGCCTTTGTGAAAAACAGTTACTGTAACCAGCCTTAACCAGCGAGAGAGAGTTTCCATTAAAATGAAACACCTGAAATACTGGAGCTTATAAGCTTTGAGGTTTATCATAACATTTATTCAAATATAACATGCATCACTATAAAATTGCATCACAAGTCCAAGCATTCCAAGTCCTTTAATTTAAACTGATGTGGCATGGCTAACATGGCTAACTAAATAATAACTCTTTAATAATTCCTTAAAATTATTCATAAATGCTCATATCTTTAAAGTTCACAGTAAGTCATACTGAGTATTCATGACCTTAGTGAAGATCTGGATGTAGTATAATTTCCATTATGTATATGTTTGTGTTCTATCATGTACTACTGTGTTCTAGTGTTACATTAGCCTTGTAGCCCCAGTTCTAAATTAAAGAGGCAAAATCTAAACATGTCTTTACTGATCAAATACTTCTCAAGTAAGTGGAAAATGAGGTAAATCTGCACTGAGGCTAACACTGATAACAAAGACTAGAACTCACTGTCACCCAAATAGCCCAAACTGTAAATATAGTTATGGTAAATTTAATTATAATAATTAATTATATAATGAATGAATGAATATAATTTAATTTAAAATAATAATGATAAATAAATAATTACAAATGAATATATATATATATATATATATATATATATATATATGTATACTTGGAGTTTATATATAAGAAAGCCAATAATTAGTTACAAATGAACAAAAAAAGAAAAATAAATAAATACAAATGAACAAAAATGAATCAAAAAGTAATAAAGAATAAAAATAAACAACACAAGGAGCCACTTTAGACAGGAGGTTGTATACTCACAAACCACATCAGGAGCTGGAGAGCTGATCTAGAATCAGTATTTGAGAGGATAAAGCTGCCGATTTGAGTTTTAAGAAGTTTTGTACTGGCAGAAACAATCTGGGCTATTTGGGTGACTATAGAGATCTACTGTTTGTTAGCAAAGTTAACGTGGTAACTCCATTTCCAAATTACAAAGCTAAGCTTGTTCTTCAAACAGGGCTGAAATGCATTCGGGGTACATGGGAAACTGGGTAAATGTGCAGTGAGGCTAATTTTACTTACACACACTAGAGCACAATAGTCACCAAAATATCCTGAAAATATACCATCAGAGCTGCTTCCCACTCGGAAAAGTAGGTTGATCTTATTTTCACAGAACTATCAAGGAACTTATTCCACATGTTTCCAGCAGGACAGCCAGTGAGAACCTAGCCACCACGTGACGGTCAACAGTAATTACAGGCAATGCTTTTAAAGGTGTAATCCGGTTTAGAGCCGAACTCGTGTAGGCCTGTCAATTATTTTGCTCTCCTGTATAATCTGCCCGCCCAACCTCGCCATGTCACTATAAGTGATTTGCTGTAAGTGCTGTAGGTTGCATTGTTTCTGTAGCACATGGCAACCTTTTATGTGTTCAGAAAGCGGAGAAAGCTCTGTCTATTACCGGGCTCCTACACAAAAAGCCATTTTAAGCTGATGGAAGGATGAAGGGAGGGGCAATAAGTGGATGCCATGTTTAAAAAGCTCCATTTGCTGGAGTTCCAGGGTTTTTGTGTGTAATTGGCGCGCATGTTTCTTTCAGCGGCTCTTTGCTTTGAACTTTCGGATTTTCATGAGGGCTGATAATTGACACAAATAGCCATTCGCCATGACAACTTCTCATGTCATGCTTTCAATTTCCAACCCCTGATTGAAACCTGGCTGAACTAGCCCCATGTGTTTGCTGTCAATGACGTATTTAGGGCTTTCAAAAGGTCTAGGGGGATGATTATTCCCACAATGGTCACACCCATTCAATCAGAGACTGATCGCTTTATAGCTGATGTTTACATTTACGGTATTTAGCTGACGCTCTTATCCAGAGCGACTTACAAGGTTAATCATATTACAGGTGGGCCAGGAGTTGGGAGGGTTAGGAGTCTTGCCCATGGACTCTTATTGGTGTAGCACAGCATAGTCACTCAGCCTGGGATTCGAACCCCAGTCTCCCACGTGTGGTGGTGGCTACTTGGCTGGTAGTGGTGTTAGCCGCTGAGCTACACCAAACACATGTGCATGAAGCATTCAGTTTAAGACCTAACTGGTAGATGAGTGAGCTGTATCTACCATCCTTAAGGGTCAAAATTTCAGAAAGGCACTACAGCAAGAGGTGAAATAAGCTCATCAGACAAAATCACCCTGTGACTGAAACGTACCTAACAGCATCTCCATGAGCACCAGTAACAGCTGTGACAGCTTCAGGAAGCCAGTTAAGGGAGCGCTGTAGTGGAGTGACTTCAGTGAACTTGGAAAGACTGAAGCTGAGCTGCTGCACACAGCCATGTGGGATTCAGCATGTGTACACAATTCCACACTAGACTGATGATTTAGTGTAGAGGCCAGAATTTGCAAAGTGGGCTACATACAAAAGAGGGGGACAGTTGGGATTCAGCAATTGACAAACCAACCATACTACAACAGCTCTACTACCTTCACTGCCCCGCACTGAAACTGAGAACCAGCTAACTACAGTTAACATCACTGTAGTACAGTCGGCATATACAGATACTGGAACTGCATATATCGACTCTTCAGCCTGCATTTTTGTGTGATAAGCTGTGTAGGAGCCATAGCTGTGGCTGTTTGTATGTGGTTTGGGTTCTTTGAGAGATCGGCTTGTGAAGCTGCTCAAACCGTAAGAAACGTATTTCATTTGACTGCTCAATCAGAGCTTGTTTGACCAGTTAATTGGACAACACTTTCCATCTCACACTGCACAGGAAATGACGCCTGAGGAGCCAACCAAAACAGTGCATGTCTGACTTTACAGTAGTCAAGCCTTGAAATGACCAGAACCTGGGTGCCCCCCCAAGATTTCTGTCTTGAAACGTGCGAGAGAGAATGCCGGGAAATCATTACTTGGTTGATCATGCAAGAAGCTGAGCTTCAATCAAAATTGCTGAATCAATCAAATTATTAGATTATAGATTTCATGCAGCATAAGGAAAATAAATGATTTGGGGTTTTAGCTTTTAGGGGCTTAGTGACATTTGAGTTTTCATCACTCTGTGGAAGTCAATAAAAGCCCTGCTGTATTATGGTTCCTGAAATGATCAAAAGACTAAGCACAGTTTTAGAGCTGGATCTTTCCAATACAAAGATGTGTGTTAGCCTGGCTTCATCATAAATGAAAGCATATTGTAAATCCGTATGCATATTTTAAACTCCTAGCTTATCATAACATGTGGAGAGATCTGTTAAATGGGCTTTCAGCCTAGATCCTGTTTGTGTTTCATGGATCTGCTGGAGTCTGATGCTTGATAGTGGACAAGAAATGTCTCAACCAAGAAGAAGAAGAAGAAGAAGAAGAAAGAAAGAAAGAAAGAAAGAAAGAAAGAAAGAAAGAAAGAAAGAAAGAAAGAAAGAAAGAAGGAAAAAGAAAATAGAAGGAAAAGAAGAAGTGGAAGATGAGGAAGAATAAGAAAAAAAAGAAAAAGAGAAGAAATAGAAGATGAAAAAGAAATAAGAAGAAGAAGAAAAGGAAAAAGAAGAGGAAGAAGAGGAAGACAAAGAAGAAGAAGAAATAGAAAATGAAACAGAAAGAAGAAGAAGAAGAAAATGAAGAAGAAGAAGAAGAAGAAGAAGAAGAAAGAAAGAAAGAAGAAGAAAATAGAAGAAAAAGAAAGAGGAAAGAAATAAAAAGATAAAGAAAAAGAAGAAGTGGAAGACGAGGAAGAAGAAGAAAAAAAAAGAAAAAGAGAAGAAACAGAAGATGGAAAAGGAATAATAAAAAGAAGAAAAGTAAAAAGAAGAGGAAGAAAAGGAAGACAAAGAAAAAGAAGAAGAAAGGAAGAAAACGAATAAAAGGAAAAAGAAGAAAAAGACAAAGAAAAAGGGAAGAAGAAAATAGAAGATGGAACAGGAAGAAGAAAAAGAGGAAAATAGAAGATGGAACAGGAAGAAGAAGAAGAAGAAGAAGAAGAAGAAGAACCTGGGTGGCTCCCCGAGACATAAAGAGAGAGGTTGTCCGGAAATCATTACTCCTTCTCGGTTGATCATGCAAGAAGCTGAGCTTCTTTTCTAATTCCCTGTCAGGAATCAATCAAATAGCAGATTATAGATTTCATGCAGCATAAGGAAAATAAATGATTTGGGGTTTTAGCTTTAGGGGGCTTAGTGACATTTGAGTTTTTACCACTCTGTGGAAGTCAATAGAAGCCCTGCTGTATTATGGTTCCTGAAATGATCAAAAGACTAAGCACAGTTTTAGAGCTGGATCTTTCCAATACAAAGATGTGTGTTAGCCTGGCTTACAGGCGATCATAAATGAAAGCATATTGTAAATCTGTATGCATATTTTAAACTCCTAGCTCATTATAACACATAGAGATCTGTTAAATGGGCACTTTCAGCCCAGATCCTGTCCTGAAAAAGAGGAAGAAGAGTAGAAATAGAAGATGGAGCAGGAGGAAGAAGAAGAAGAAAAGGAAGAAGTGGAAGAAAAAGAAGAAGAAGAAGACAAAGAAAAAAGGAAGAAGAAGAAGAAGAAGAAGATGAAAATAGAAGATGGAACAGGAAGAAGAAGAAGATGAAAATAGAAGATGGAACAGGAAGAAGAAGAAGAAGAAAAGGAAGAAGATGAAAATAGAAGATGGAACAGGAAGAAGAGGGAACATACCTGCTGTAAACCCCGGAGACTCTATCAGCTCTACATGGTGACTCATACAACAGTTGTTTCCCAGGCTGTTGTTTTTGCGGGTTGCCCATGTTAACAGATCACAGTCCTCATCCATCAACACAAGTGACTGCACTGGAGACAGAAAGAGACACAGATGTGATGTAACCGCAATCAGAGGTCACTGGAAGGATAGGAAACAGAAAGGTGACTTTCAAAACAGAGAAGAGAAGAGAGCAGAAACAATGGAAATGGGAAGAAAGGATGCTGCTAAGACTCACTGTGTAGCTTGTTATCACAGTCTGTCACCTGGTGTGATGTTAAGTACAGAGTTTGGCCTCTCTGCAAGTGAACAATTTAAAGCCACTTCTATCCGGAGCCTAAGGGAAAATAACTGCTGGGTTGTAACGGACTACCTTAAATCTACAGTGGTGCTAAGCGTTTGTGAAGCCTTTAGAATGTTCTGCACAGATTACCTCAAAAACCTCATCATATTTCCCATGAGTCCTAAAGGTCGATCAGGAGAACCCAGTTAATGTGGGCAAATGAGGCAAAAATATTAGACATGGCTATTTATATACTGAGGAAAATGGTCCAGTATTTCATATCTGTAAGGTACAGGTATGGGAGCCTTTGCATTCTGGTGTAACTCTCTTGTGCAGCAATAACTGCAGAAAAACGATTCCATCATCTGTTGATCCTTCCTTTGTGATGGACCAACTTTGCCCCATTCCTTCAAACAAAACAGCTTCAACTCTGTTATTTTGGTGGGATTGCTCCCGTGACTCACTTCAGGTCCTTCCACAACATTCCTATTGGATAAAGCCCAGGACTCTGACTTGGTAACTTCATTCATCTTTAACTGATCCGTTTGTGAAGCTTGAGTGACCTCCAGATTGTCAACAAATGCCTTGCCAGTGTTCCTCAAAGTAAGGGAACGCAAGCCTAACCTGACCAGCCATGATCTCCTATACCTATGATTGAAACTGCATCAGAAACCATCATACGGCGATAGTCGTTAGAACCACATGGGTGGGGAATCACTTTGACAAACCTTGATTAAGCATTACAATATAGGGTTACATTCACAAACACCACTTAAACTTTACTGGGCAGAACAGAAGCCTAAGGTTCACCATGTCCAGAGCTGGCGCCAACTTCTCTGGGCTCAGAGGAATCTGGGATGGGCCATCACATTGTGGAAACATGTACTGTGGTCAGAAGAATCAGTATTCCAAATTAAGGCTGTATGCCCTGGACCAAAAATGACAAACCATTCAGACTGCTATCAGCAACAAGGCCAAAGCTATGGTCTGTCATGGTGGGGTTGGTGGGTCAGTGCCCTTGGCGAAGGTCATTTACACTTCGGTGATCCAGCACCAATACAGAAAACTACACTGAGACCTTAGATGGAACTGCATCAGAAACCATCATACAGCGATAGTCCTTAGAACCACATGGGTGGGGAATCACTTTGACAAACCTTGATTAAGCATTACAATACAGGGTTACATTCACAAACACCACTTAAACTTTACTGGGCAGAACAGAAGCCTTAGGTTCACCATGTCCAGAGATGGCGCCGACTTCTAAGGGCACTGACCCACCAACCCCACACCATGACAGACCATAGCTTTGGACTTGTTGCCGATAGCAGTCTGAATGGTTTGTCATTTTTGGTCCAGGGCATAGGTACCGTTATAGGATGCCACCTGTGCCAGTCCAGTCATTAAGAATTTCAGCTTTTCCAGGGAAGTCCAGCAGTCTACATGACCAGGTGCTTGTGGTTTTGCATTCTCCTGTTGAAAAATGGCGAACTTCCCTGGAAAAGCTGATGCCACCTGTGCCAGTCCAGTCATTAAGAATTTCAGCTTTTCCAGGGAAGTCCGCCAAATTTCAACAGGAGCATGCAAAACCACAAGCACCTGGTCATGTAGACTGCTTCTACAGACATTAGTGAAAGAATGGGTCGTTCTCAGGAGCTCAGTGAATTACAGCATGGTACCGTTATAGGATGCCACCTGTGCCAGTCCAGTCATTAAGAATTTCCTACTAAACATTCAACATTCATCCACAGTCACCTGTCAGGTGGAAGTGATTGGGAAGGACAGCAACTAAGCCACGAAATGGTAGACCACAAAAATTACAGAGTGGGCTCAGTGGATGCTGAGGCACATTGTGCGCAGGGGTCGCAACTTTCTGCAGAGTTGATCACTACAGACCTCCAAACCCCATGTGGCCTTCAGGTGCGCTCAAGAACAGTGTGTAGAAAGCTTCATGGAATGGATTCCATGGCTGAACAGCTACATCCAAGCCTTACATCACCAAGCGCATGGCCAATTCCTGTTCCAACATGGCTGCCCACAAGTGCACAAAGCAAGGTCCACAAATACATGGATGAGCGAGTTTGGTGTGGAAGAACTTGACTGGCCTGCACAGAGTCCAGATGAATTAGAGCGGAGACTGTGAGCCAGGCCTTCTCGTCCAACATCAGTGTCTGGGTTCACAAATGCGCTTCTGGAAGACTTCCCAGAAGAGTTGAAGCTGTTATAGCTAGAAAGGGTGGGCAGACATCGTACTAAACCCTATGGATTAAGAATGGGATGTCACTCAAGTTGGGATGTTACATTCTTCACATGTGTGTGAAGGCAGACAAGCGATTACTTTTGGCAGTATAGTGTATATTACCAAATGACATGAAGCTGACTTGACAAAACATAGAATATCATGGGTTCATACAGTCTGCAGTCAAATTGGGCTTGTAGTTTTACAACCCGATGAGCATGGTCCTCTTTTCTGCTCCATTCTATTGACAGTGCGTGTCTATGGAGATTAGGTAACCGATTTGATCACAAAAGAGCACCTGTGTCAGCAATGGGTGTCCATTACACTACCTGGCTTCACTAATTATATTGCATAGCTGGATACTTCTGGAAATATGGTGTAGATTTCATAACACGTTTCATTGGAAAGTGGATCTTCCTGCTTAGTATCCCTCTATCCGTCAAATTCCCAGAGCACCTTAAGGCCTCGTTCCTCGCACACTGATGGGCTTATTTCTCCGGCCCCTTAATTGAGCTTCGTACCTATTGTACACTCCACATACAAGAGAGCAGCAGAAGTAGAATGAACTCATTATACCTGTTCCACTAAACGGTGAGGGCTAATTTCAATTACAGTCTGAAGATAACCAAGCTCCTGGGCTAGAGTGATATTCACTGTCACGCCGTCTCCGCAAGCGGGTGGTCCAGTTCTATTTCGGTCTCATGTGATTAATTGGAAGCCAATAGTGAGTGAGATTTGAATAAAATTCAGCCATTAGAGTGTGACTGTCTCTGGAGCAGAGGGGGAATGGAGTGTTCCAGGCCTTTATCAGCTGCCTGCCTGCCTGCTTGCGTTTCATTGACATTCATAGCAAATGAGCCCAGTGACGCATTCTTCCGCACAAGACCCACAGGCAGCACACCGGCAACTTGCTGTTCTGGACCGGCATCACCGTGGAAACAAAGTAAGCAGTAACTTTCAGTAGAAACGTTGGTCCGCTCCTCCAGATATCCACCACCTTCCATCACGAAGTTGTGGTCTTTCCAAAATGATTAGAATGAATACATTATGAAAGGCGACAACATACTCGAATGGACCAATCACATCAACTAGCAGCTTACAAAGAAATCCAGGAACTGAACCTCTGAGGATTGAAGAAGGGTGGAAGTGGTCAGCATTGTACACTCATCAGCAGCATCCAGAAGAAATCATCCAACAGGAATAAAATTTTCACACGCAGTTGTGCAAGGGCGGGCCTTATCTCTGTACCTGACTGACCCAACAGCCACGATTACAGACATCCAGTGAGCAGTGATGCTCCATGAGTAATCCTGTTAGTGCCAGCACCATTGGCAGGCGGTTTCACCATGCAGGACTACATGTACACAGACCATCATGATGACTGTCCTTAACACCACGTCAACGACAAAGACTGCAGTGGTGTCGTGGCAGACCGTCATGGAGTGACTCGGAATGGCAGCGGGTCATCTTCAGTGACGAGTGGAGACGACTAATGAATCCGTGTGTGGAGGCACTGTGGTCAGTGCCAAGATGAATGGTTGGTTGTCACGCATCACTTGACCAGAAGGCCTGGTGTTACTCCACCGCCACCCCTACCGCACCATCTGCAGGAACTGTGTGAGAGTATTTAAGCGCAATGGGATGGATTATCACAGGACACCATTAGGAACCTCTACAACTCCAAGCCGAGACATCGGGCATGTTAGTCTAGCAAACATGGCGTCCCAACTACATACTGGGAGACACTACTTCTGTATGTGTAGCTTAATGAATGTTCTCCATAGCAGTCTAACTTTACTGTCATTTATTGTTCCTGGTACCTTTACCTTCCTTCTGTGTGCAGCTGTTCTTGATGATGAGTGTATATCTACATATTCAAGATCACTGTGTTTTAACGCTTCTGTGAATCTTTAACAGGGCATGGTTTATGATTGGCCCGCATTATTCTTACAGCAATCATTTGTGTGGATGACCTTGTCTAAAATCCCTCCTTCTAAATTAGTATCTTATTTCAAATTGCCATTTTAGTTCCCCACAATGTTTTCTGCTATCCACCTGCACCACTACCATTACCCTATCTCCTCCCTGATCTTCAGTTCTACTGCACAATCGAGACTCAGATGTACCTCCCATCAGCAGGACCCAACCCAAAAATCTATCCTGAGACTCCTGAGAAAGACAAGTCTCAATAGTCTGTAGTGGGTAACGCTGTCTCGACATGTCACAGCCCAAGGCAATCAGCATACCGGCCTGTGCTGGGAAACTCACCAAAGCATGCTCACGACAGGGCTGCTTCTTTTTCTACTTGGCATGCGAGGAATCCAAATCCATCACTGCAAGCATGTCTGAATGCTAGCCAATGACGAGATGTACCAAATACAGGAGCTACATGCTACTGCTGATAGATGGACAAATAAGTTTGCAGTTTGGAGGCAGCTGAACATTTTTCCCTGGAAAACCACCCTATAACAAGGAAACTGGATTAACACAGACCCGTGTCGGTGACAGAGTGCTTTAATTAGTCTATTCTATGAGAGGCGTGAATAGGGAGCGAACAATTGATGTGATGCACATAGATTGATGCAGGCATCTGAAACGATGAACAACTGGGTCTTAAATGTAGTTGCGAATGGATATTAAACTAGAAAAGTGCACTGTATGGTGAACTTGAAGATGATGCGATGGTGTATTGGTGTTGAAGAGATGACTCCGAAATACTGTCTTGGTAGAATAGATCATTTTATTCTCAGACAGCATTCTACAAGCACTCAAGTTGCTTGGGAGAACCTTTCGTCCAATCTGACTCTCTCCAAACGCAGACACTTCCTAGGTTTTATAGACTGAACACATATGGAATATGTAAATGTAAAATTTGCCCCCTTGTTTAAGCTTAAGCTTGTTGCTGCCAGTTGCTATGGTGTTGTTAGGCATTTGCTATGGTGTGAGGGTTGTCTACTGAGTGGTTGTTGGGGGTTGCTAAGTGTTTGCTAGGTGTTGCACAAAATAAATGTGAGCCCATGGGAGATGGGCATGTAGTTTTCCAACTCTTTCTGGTTAAATGGTTCCCACTTCCTGCTAGGCTGTGGGTGCTAAGTCAGGAATGGGGGGAGAACTAACAACACATAGAGGAGTATGGGTCAGTATGGCTGTGATTAGAGTTTGGGGATGTGCCCTGAGTGAGTACATGCAGTTTGATGGAAACAATAGGAATTGGGTAGACCAGAAAATGAAAGGGACTCTATGAGAGGGACCAAGGATGGAGGGAAGACAAACAAACAGAGTCAAAGCGTCTTAGCAGAAGTACAGTAGATAGGCTTGCACTTTTTCATCCCATTTATTTATAAGGGGAAAAAATCCAGGAAAATCTATTGCTAAACGTATCGTGCATCTGATCCAGAAGCTACATACAACCACACCACTCAGAAGTGTACTTCTGCTCCACCCAGAGACCCTGTTTCTGATGCACCATCTCAGTGCAGACCTTCAAGCCTGAATGGCTTACAATAACTGGAAATAAGAAAAAGAAGAAGAATATACCATCAGATAACATTACATTGCTGCAATGTGCAACATGGTACATGAAGGGTGGCTTCAGATTCAGTGCAGTCCTGTGTGTACATGTGCTATAGGGCTTCCCATTCACCAGCCCAGGGTAGTTATGGTAATCTGAACTGACCAAACTAGCTAAACTGCCCCAACACTGCACATTCGACTCAAAAGGTTCCGCCCATGATTGTGCTGCATGGACGTTTCTGACTGGCTGTGGTTGCAGCTCCATCTAAAACAGAGGGAAAGACAGACACTGTGGAGAGGAGAAAAGCACAGGATGAACACCTGCAGTTCCAAATGCGAGAAAATCGAACAAAAAAAATCAGAAAAGGCCACATAATTATTGTATTGACTAAAAATTAAATCCAATTTAGACTGTTTCTGTTGTTATGTGCTGTCTTGTTATATACACAGCGAGCCACTGTGACTGTGAGTCATACCAGTGTCCAATAGTGGTGGGAGAGTGGTGGGAGAGAGGTGGGAGAGAGGTGGGAGAGAGGTGGGAGAGAGGTGGGCGGGCGGGAAGGTGTTTAATAAGATTTGCTTAATAGGTCAAAGTAGCCAAAAAGGTGGAATTTTAAACTGCAGATTCCAAATGTACAAATATGAGGGATATGTAAACTCAGGTTTGAATAATGCTACTGTATATTCCGGCACGTCACACGCACAGTGGGGTCCTCCAATTTCGTGAAATTATGGGATTTTACTACAGATATTTTTTTTTGCGACAGATTACGCTGCAGTTGTGCACAGTTGATTCCTCCGAGTGCAGCAGTTTGTGCAGCTATTCTTTTGAGAAGTATATCCTGTACTGTAATACAGTTCTAGCAAAACACATGACAGATCTCTCAATAACATTTTTTTAACTTCAGTGAATCCACAAAACCATCTAAGTGAGCAGCAATCATCCACCTCACCTTCAAGTTGTCCTGCAGTGCTCACACGTGAAATGACCCACCCATGGTTTGTCTTGACCCCCAACAGGCATGCTGGAGTATGCTTTGTCACATCTTAGCAGATGCTTTCATGGAGTACTGTTTCACTCTGGTCTTGAAAAATTCCTCACAGCCGGAGCAGAATGCATCTGATGCAGCCTCTTGATGCCTCTAGATTACCTGTAGCTCTGTATCCACTATCCACTCACTCAGCTAGGGGCATCAACTGAAATGGCTGTTTAACACACCTGTATTTATACTGCTATGTAAACTACTGGACAGTCCCAGTCAGTTCTCCAAGATTCTAGAAAGTTCTGGACAGTTCTATAAACTTGTGGAGAGGTCTCAAAGTTCCCAAAGCTACCTGAAGTCTACTCTGCACTAATTAAATCTAAAATGTTATGAGAACTTTTAAGAACATCATTGTCTTGATCCCAAAAGGAAAGTTTTCTGTATATTTTAAGCCTATAAGGTTCTGAAAACACACCTTGTAGCCAGGAACAAGAGCAAAATAGACATCTGTAGCGTACTGAAACACAGAGACTCGTTTCTTTGTACTTCATGAACAGAACAGATGATGGCAAGGTGCCATTTAACCAAGGCGCTAGTTCCCTCCCTATACATTCATGTCATATTTGCAGAAACAGGTCTTTTTCAGCACCACTCATGGGAATCATTTTCGGCAGATGGTGTGCGGCTCATGTAACACTATACTCGGACACAATCATTCTTTTTTTCCTTTTTTTCCACTCTCTCCCAGGCAAACAACGACGGGCTGAAGTACCGTGTACACAGTGACTAGTGGAGGCAAAAGTGGTGGAGTAAACTCCCAGAGGCTCAGTTCGTGGAAAAGTGCTGGCCAAGGCGATGACAATGTGCCGCTCGCCACGCCATGTGGCAATAATGTGGCCATGAAGTTGCTAAGCAACTGGAAATAACATAACTTGCTGTAGACGGCTGTTAAGCATGGCCTTGGTTGGGTGTCATCAGCGTGTGCAGGACTGAGGCGGGGGCTGTGAGCTTATTCATCACAGCACGATTAGATTGAAGGCAGGCGTTAACCCCAGAGCTTCGCTTTCTTCCCTTCAGCCTAAATCGATACGCATACAAACCCTTGGGGAACAGGAACATGCCAGCGCGGAAACGTTACAGCCAAGGATTCCAATAGGGTGCTAGAAATCACAACAAATTAGCCTCACAGATTAGACTTCTGCAACTTGCACCTGATAATGATGTCTAGCTGCAGGGGGCGAGCTGAAAGTCCAGCTCAAATCTTTAACTGTTTAGGACAACGAAAAGCTGAGCACATTAAGTACAGCCTTTAGCTAAAGCTCTACCATATAGAAGCACTCTATGGTTCTACAGTTCCAGACTGTAGTCCATCATTTTCTCTGTATACTTTATTACCCTGTTCTTTAATAGGTCAGGACCCCGACAGGACCACCACAGAGCAGTGGTGGATCATTCTCAGCACTGTGTTTGGAATTAGGACCATTCGCCAACTGTGTTTGTGTGTCAATAGAAGTTGTCTACTGCATTTAACCCATCCGCCAAGTGAGCAGTCCTGTCTACGGTCCACAGTGTGCAGCTGTTTGGGTGGGGGAGGTAGCGGCTGTTAGGGGCCTTGCTAAAGGGCACTTCAGTCATGTCCTGTTGGCTCAGGAACTCAAACCAACAACCCTTCGGTTACAAGGCTGGTACCCTAACCTCCAGCCCATGACTGTGTTCAAACACTGTGTCCACTCTAATAGAGTCTTCTACCTTGCTGGTCCACCTTCTAGGCGTTTGGTCACTGGACAGATCAATGAGAATCAATTTCCTATGTAATGACCCTCATAGCCAAACGCTCCCAATGCATTTGAACACCTATACAGGATATTCACAATCATCATCATTCGCATCTTCATCAATCACCTGCTGAGGGACTACCTTATGGAAGAATGGTGTTCCTTCCTTCTACTGATCAAGAGACCTCTACAATAGGCTACCAAAGATCACCCACCCCTAGATGTAAGTATGAATGCAAACAGTACAAAAATTAAGTGTATTAATTTAATTTCATTCTACAAATACACACATATATACACAAGGTACAAGGTTACAGACAGTATTCCATTTCCAACAGGGTTTTTCCAGCAGAAGTTGGACAGGGCAAAAAACAGGTTGATGAGAAACGTTGATGCATCTCCTTCTGTGCAACTTTGCTTTTCTGCTTTACACGCATGATGGGTCAAGATATGTGCTTCACCAGTTCCCATATTTTCAAGATGACATACACTAAGCAGCCAGATCCATCAATTCCAGTAGGCCAGGTCCATTTATCTAGAAACCATTCGCAACACACACACACAGACACACACACCTCCTCTCGACTGCTTACTCAGCACTGGAGACCACTAAAGGTGCATATAAACATGCTTTCCCTTTCAGCAGGGCTGTGATGTGCTTGGCTCAGGAGCTGATTCATACTCCTTATGAACATCTAAAGAGCCAAAAAGGGTTTCAAGAATGTTCAACATGTTGTTCTGAATGGAGTTCACCTGTTCAGCAGGGCAGTACTCATCCAGACTGGATCTGTGGGGAACAGAAAAAATGTATGAATTTTTTGAGCAGCACCACTAATGGTAGCCGAGAGTTGGGGATGTGCATTATGAGCAATTTTGATATTTGAGCATCTGTAAGTTTTCATAAAAAGGATGCACAGTGAAACCGTAGGGAAGGAAAAAAATGCAACACAAATAAATAAATACTAAAAGGAAAATAAGGAAAATACTATATAGGGTTGCTGTACAATGTTTTCTATCAAATTCCGTAAGACCTTAAACACAGCAAATACCTCAACAGAACACACAAACTCAAACCATACAAATGTATGGTGTACCAAAGAAAAGCTTGGACATACGATGAGCCCCATCTGCTAAACATGGCAGTGAGTTTCTAATGTATCCAGGGATGTTAGGGGCTAATCTGGAGCTCTGATGATGGGCAGTAGGTTTCTGTTTTCAGGTGACAGCAAAAAAATAAAAAATAGCTCTGACACTGATAGCGGGTTAATACTGGCACTTAAATGCTGTATCATCTCAGCAATGGGAAAACTGATACCTCATACTACGAATATGACTAAACGATTTCAGACAAGCACATGGCATCATCAGCTAAGAGAGCAGAAAAGAATGCAAAGGATAGTAAATATGTTAAAGGCAAAAAATGAGCCATCTGAATCGGTGGTTGAAAATCCAGACTCCGGCAGATGGGGCTATAAATTCCTGTGAGGTGTGAGTGATGGGATCCAAAGATTGGGAAGAGGTGGTACAGTGCAGTGAATGTCTCGTTCCATGTGTGGAAATTGGCTCCAAAGCAGATGTTAATGATTGGCTAAAAGGAGTGACTGTATTTGAGCAGGTTAAAGACCATAGTGTGAAGGAAGTAGCTGAATCTGCAGGTGTATGGAAGTGTACGGTCATCCGGGTCTACCAGCAGTGGCTAAAATCCCAGTCTACAGGGAATTCTCCTCTACCAAAGGCCCAACTGACGAATTCATTGATGTGGCCTACATTCAGGAGCTGCAGTGACAAATCCAACCACAGCTGGTATTGAATGCTGGTGGGGGTATAAAATATAAATATCAAGATTAGCAAATGAGTTACTTAGAGTCTCGGTATTCTGTATATAGGCCAACATTGAGGGACCAGGTATCGGAAGTGGAAAAAGTGGAAATAAATAAATTTATGAAAACTGATGGTATAGTGGTGTCATTATCAGTGAAACAATCAGTGTATATTGTTTATTTAACGTGTCTGGAATTTCACAGCCAGTCGTTTGGCATCAAAAACACACCACCCCCACCTAAAAATCACCTGGATTATTCAACTGCTGTGACTTTTGGCAAAAGTTAGGACAACTGAGGACTTGACGGATCGTTTCTCTTACTGCTATGGTCTGTGGAGGGCAGAACATTCAATCGCAGCTCTATTGAAAACAATAGAATATCAGGTTTCTGTTGATAGTGAAGAGCAAACTAGGAAGTTTTACTAGACCCAAGGCTGCTAACTGCTCTGCGAGTTTGCTACATGTGGGTTTAGTACATTTGGTGAGTGTGAAGACAGCAGTCCAGAGAACCAAACTCAGGTCCTCCTGAAATTTGGTACATTGGGGTTCACCTCCAGGGAACACTGGTGTGGTGCAATGTGTGTGTGGAAGCAATCTGCTCCTGGCATTACGTGTGGGGTTGAGTAACTGGTTCATTTT
Source organism: Prochilodus magdalenae (assembly GCA_024036415.1). NCBI lineage: Eukaryota > Metazoa > Chordata > Actinopteri > Characiformes > Prochilodontidae > Prochilodus > Prochilodus magdalenae. The sequence continues at coordinate 27,815 of JAMWET010005188.1, read as the reverse complement.
CTAACATGACTGCTCCAGGGTCAAAACTTTTCTTATTTGAGAAAGGTTCTCCTGTTTGCAGGTGTTCCTGCATGTCGTGCTGGAATCTAAGGAAAACAATGAAAAGCAAACGGATTGAGATCCCATTTGGCAAACCTGCAGGCACAACAATGACGTAGGGATTGCGCAACGGTTTGAATGGAATACCTGTTTGGGAAAGCAGTCTAACTTCAATCAGCCCCGCCCCTAAACTGCACAAGGACCAAGTATGAAAACAGTCTAAGATCGCCATCTATCTTTACAGCTTCTGCTTTTAGGAGACAGCCCAGAAATATCTGCAACCTCTTTTAGGGAGTGAAGAGGCACAGCAAGGCACCGGCACAACCGAGGCAAGCAGCAGAAACAGGATACACTAATTAAGCACTAAATATAACCACACTGGCACAGGTGTCCAGCCCTGCTCAAACTGATCCTGTATGCCTGCCTGCGAGTTTAGCTCTCAGTCGAAAGAACTGATGCAGCCTGTTGAAGCATCGAGTAGTGTAGACTCCTGGAGGCAGAGCAATCTAATTAAGTCAAGCAATTTCTCAGCAATTACATGGAAAATGGTTTTAAACAATGTGCCTCTCGTACGACAGAGTACCGTACCTCAGTCTCTCATGATGCCACTCTGTAATGAACGCTGTCCTGTTTACAAAAGATGCCATTAATCAAAATGCACTGATGTAGATGCAAATGAATGCAGATATGACATAACGCTTCCTAGCTGCAACCCTCCAACTTCAAGATTTATCATCAAAAAGGGGGATCCCCAGTCAGTAAACTGGAAAACCTAACACTCAAGATTACTGTGGCATGGACGTGAAAGTGCAGAGGCAGCAGAGATTTACAGCAGAGGCAGCAAAGATTCCACCTGTCACCTGGTCCTAAACTGTTGATGCTGGTTTACCTAGACATGGTGACCAGGGTGGGTTTGGGCAGAGCCTTCAGAACAAGCTGCACAGCAAGCAGGAGCTGTTGGATCTCCTCTTCACTGCTAATGTGGTGTGGAAGCTCAGAGTAGTCACAGGTCAGCCCTGCCTGATGCACCTGCAGAGGAGACCCAGGAAATAATGTCACATTCAGTTCTAACTCCAGCAAACAAAAACAGGAGCTGTATTCCTAACAGTTCTAGGCAACAACAACGATTGTGGACTTTCAGTGGGCAGTGATAGCCTCCATGAGACATCCTGTTAGTGCAGCACCATCGGCACAGACATTGCGATGACAGCTCCTAACACCATGTCAATGTCACCAAAGACCGCAATGGTGTCCTGCCAGACTGTCATGGAATGATTTAGAATGTCTTCTTCAGTGGCGAGTCCCGCTCTTGTCTTGGTGGAGACGACCAACCAATCCGTGTGTGGAGGCACCGTGGTCAGTGCCATGATGAACGGTTTGCTGTCACCGGTTTGGAGGTATAAAGCATGCTAATGTTAGCTATAGCCGGATAGCTAAGGTTGTTTCAGCCAACATTTCACAAGAACATGGAAATGCAACAAACCCCTTGATCACCTCCTACTGCGTAGTCTGTTCGGTAGTCAGCTTTATTTCTGAGGCAGGAACAGCCGGCCTTTTCAGATTAGCCATGGTCACCAGAGTCATTCCACCTTAAACGATGCAGCAGTTCGATTCAGGTGCCTATACAGGTCCCAAAACGTAGCTACTGCTCCAATTAAGGTGGAACAGGTCCAGCAGCCCTGCTGTGTCAGATCCACTTATACCAGGACAACACACACTAACACAACACCACCACGTCAGTGTCACTGCAGTGCTGAGGATGATCCACCACCCACATAATACCTGCTCTGTGGTGGTCCTGACCATTGAAGGACAGGGTAAATAAAAAACTAGCTTACCAACCATTCGACTGTTTTAGCTTCTCTTATCAGTTCACCATTAGCGCATGTTTCTTGAGCCAGTGCACTAGAAAAAACTGCTAAAACATAAAAACATTTATAATTTTCCATATTCATAATTCCTGATTGAAATTCCCAGGTTCATTATTGTAAGCTTATCCTGTAATTTCAACGCACACTGACTGATAAAAACTGAGATCTTATATTTGGCAAAACCAAATACTGCACTCCAGCATAAGAACCATATCCCAACTGTGAAACATGGTGGTGGCAGTGTTACAGATTGGAGCTGTTTTACAGCTATTGGACATTGGCAACACTTGGTGGAGCTATGATTATGCAATGTATAATGAAATTCCACAGGAGAATGCTGGAGCATCCATTCATGAAATGAACCTCAGCAGAACGTGGGTCCTCTACAAAGACCCCAAAATCCTAAAATCCCAGTTAGCCAACAGAGACCAGCTGAACCTGAAGAAATGTTGCGTTCTGGAGCGAATTAGTCCAAACCCACGCCTTAATCCGTTAGAACTGTTTGGGCAGAACCTAAAGTGTGGCCTACATAACAGACCTGAAGTAGTTCTATAAGGACAAACAGAAGTCGGTGTGTCTGGCTGGTAAAGCAATCGTTTGGTTAAAAGTCAACACTGCTCAAGGAGCTCAAACCAAACCCTAAAAAACAAAGGTTCACATACTTTTGCCAACAGAAGCATTAAATGTTAAATTGTGGTCAATATATTAATAATTAATAGAGAATTAATATTTGTATTAATTTATATAGAAATGTAAAACTTTCAAACAGCACTTCAAAGTCGAATGCAAATGGGTTTTTTAATTATATTTTATAATATATTTTATTTTTATTTTATATTATATATAAAAGTACATAACGTGACACAAAACATTCAGTTTTAAGGATTATAGAAGAATGTTTAGCTACCATTTCATAGTCTGGTGCCTTGTTCCGGTCCTTCAGGCTGGACACCAGTTTGGCCAGAGATCCCATCCTGAAAAAGAATATTGGCATGCCCACGTTACTGCCAATCCTCTTTCAGGCCGGCTGTGTGTGGTCAAACATTTCTGATAGAGAGCAGCACGCCATCACAAAGTACACAGGGTGCATGTACCCAGGGTTCGCAGCCCAGCGGTCTATGGTGCTCTGGCTGTCGTCATCCAGCAGCTCAGCAAAGGCAGCCTCCAGATCTTCCAACTGCCGAGTGCGTCTCTCTACACAGTCCGACAACTCCTCCTTATAACGAGAGACGGAAACCACAAACATGGTCGTGTACTGAGGTGGAAATCAACAAGCAGCAATAAATCACAACAAACATTTGTCTACGCTGTAGACATGGAAACAGCTATACTGCAAATCAGAAAAGCGGGGTACCTAAATTATTACTGATATACAAATAATGTTTTTTTAATATTTCATACTGTTATTTAATTACTACAGTTTCAGTCCAGTTTCAATGATAAATTATATGACACAAATACAAACATACTGCACAAAATGAGACCTTGGGAAGTTACATTATATCATATTAAATTAAATTAAATTATATTTAGTTTATGTATTTCATATTTATAATTTTAAGATGGTTGTAGGGTTATTATGTAATTTAAGTGATTTACTTCCAGGTTTTCCTTTAAGTGATTTTAGTAAGCAAAACGTTATGTTTGCACTATATTTGCAGACTATTTTACTTAATCATTAAGAAATATGTTAAGACAAGTCAAATCATCTGTATAGTAAGAACATTTTGCTTATTACAATCACTAAACCAACATAAACTGCCTGTAAATTTGTAAAAATCTGTACATTTTTTAAAATTATTATTTAGTTTATTTTGGGATGTTTTGTTAATTTATTTTATGTAATTGTTTTAAGGTGATTTATCTCACTATAATGACTTAAATGACGTCAAATTTGGCTTACTAAAATCTCATAACACAAGTTTAAAAAAGCGTATAGGTTGAATAATTTCAGAAATTCAGAATGAGAATTTTAAGATACATCAATTAGATATAAGAATTTTACTTCCTCATATATTTGTTTTCTTTCTTTCTGAGTTTGAGAGTCAGTCTTAATTACATTTACTGTATTGTACTTACTTTGTGGGCAGCGCTTCTTACAATTTGTTTTATTATGCACTTCATTCTACCTGTTATCTGTTTCTCATTTTTCGTGTCACAGTCATGACACTAAAGAGGTGCAAGAAAGGAAAGTATATCACCACTGAGGTATAACACTGAAACAATGAAACAAATGATAAAGTAAAATGATCTTATGTCTAGTAGATATGTCTTAAATGTTCTTATTTTAAGATTCTTGTGAAGTAATCAACTTATTTCTAGTAATTTATCCTTGTTTTATTTTAACTGTTAAGTTTTTGGTAAGCCAAATTTAAAACTTAACTTATTTTAAAAAGCACTAAAGAGCTAAATTAAAGAACTTAATTAAACAGGCTTATAATAAAATTTACTTACATTAACCTGAAATCTAGAATTTTATAAAGATATATCAGCTATATATAAGATCATTTCACATGTTATTTTGTTGAGATATAATCTAAAACGTTTGAGGCTTGTTAAAGACAATCAAATGACTTATTCTTTCAACTCCACTGAACATTAATGAAGCAGCCTGTTAATTGTTTACTGGGGTGATTAAGCCCAAAACATTGCCAACATTTTACTTTATACACTGCAAAAACAAAAAAAAGTAAATCTTGTCAAGTGAAATGATCTTATATCTAGTTGATTTATCTTAAAATTCTCATTTTGAGATTGGTATAAGCTAATTTTAGGATTTTTAAAAATGTATTTCCACATTTGATTTTTACCAGTTTCATTGATTTTAGTATATGATTTAGCTTGTTTTTAAACACATTTCTTAAAAGAAGCAAATTTATCTGTCAATAGTGTGAGAAAATGCTTAAAACAACTTAAAACGTAAGTGAATAAGTGAAAATTAAGATATATTAGCTTTTTCATTTGACAAGGTTTCAGTTTTGCCCAGAGAAAAACAAGTATCTTCAAAATGGGAACTTTACAGGAGAGGCCAAAAACCTCATTAGACTTTATTAGTCCAAAAACCTCATAAACCTATACAGCAGCTGCCGTACGATACATAAAAGTAAAAATGGACAGTAGTGGAGATAGCAAACATGTTTTTATTCCACATAGGTGTTACTACAAATTGAGATCCTGCTGGTTTCCTCTTTTGTCAGGTCTGTACACAAAAGCCAAATGAATCCTAACATCCCCCCTGTGTGGGAAGCTGTCGACCTGCCCAACACGGTTTATTAAGGCCAGCAGGTACCCAGCTCATCCTTCAAAAAGGAAACTAATTATTAAGCTGATTTAAAAACTCAGTAATCTTGAAAGCCTCCCATGAATGACCGCACTGACCCGAGCTGTTTCCATCTTGCTTTTTAATTATTTACTTATATATTTGCTTTATTATTATCAGTATTAGTATTATCATTTCTAAGGTAGTCTGCCAAAATATTTACTGCAATCATGGCTTTCCACATCACAGAGCAGAAAAGAGCTCTCTGTGGAGAGAGCATTGCGCCAGCCTTGGCTTTAGACCTGCTCTCAAAGGCCACGCATTCATGATCACTCGCCGGTCGTTAGTGTTCATTTGATTAAAAGCCTCCATTACCTCGTTCGCATCCTCTTTGGGCCTCTTGAAACTGTACAATTCCTGCAGGATGGAGTACTCTTCCTGTACATGCAGAATACAGCAAAAATAACATATTAGTAAAAGTTATTAATCACTACACAGAGCACATAATTAATAAAAATGGAACGAAAAAAACCCACACTGAAATACAGGCCTTGTTCATGCTTGCGGGAGATAAACAGCTATATCCTCAGTGATCTATTTTTATACACAGTCATTTGAACTAGTGAATGAAGGGAACACAATTTAATTTCCGGCTGCCTAATAATTACCTGCGTGTAAATATCCTTGAAGGGATTCTTACAGGAGAAGAAGTCCAGGTCAATGTCAAGGACGTAAGCATCATTCTGCTCAATTAAACCGAGCAGGCTGCTTACGATAGACCCAGCTGTGCCCTCCACAGGCTGCGTCTGGGCCTTCGCAATGTTTCCTGATGTACTGCTGCCCTCTGGTGGCTGAAAGGAGCAAGTGAAAGACTCCTTTGGTTTGGGTTGGTGATCCTGCTCTTTGTCTACTTCCCCATTCGAACCGTTTTTCGGTTTCTTAGCAGAGCTGGGGTCGTTCTCACCCTGGCTCCGGTCAGGACCGTTCACTGGATCCACCTGGATGACCCTTATGTGCAAAGGCTTGGAATCTTCCAGCTGGTCTGCAGGAACATAGAGGGCATCGCTCAGAAAGTAATCATCAGTGCTTGTGACCCTGAAAGAGAGAGAGAGAGAGAGAGAGAGAGAGAGAGAGAGAAGGAGGAGGATAGGTCATCACCCTGGGGTTATGAGATCCTGTTAACTGTGACTCCTTGATTATCTACACATTATTTACATGGCTATGTCATTTCGTAATTGATTACGTCATTGGATTCACAATGAACTGCACACACATTCTGTAATGACCGGCTCGAGTCTGCACTCCTGACTTTCCCGATGACAAGAAAAGACAAAAACACATTAAAAATGTATAGGGTGAGTTTGAAAGAGGGTTCGTTAGTGGGGCACCAACGAAAGGTGTGTCAACCGCTCAACTGGCGCAGACATGAAAACTTGTGGGGAGCAAGAAAGGTGACAAGTTCAGAGACCAATCCCTGTAGCCTGGAGTCTGACAGCATAAATACTGGAGGATTCGATTCAGGTTCACTGTAGGAACAAATCACAGAGGTAACTCCTGTAGAAATATGCTCAGAAATACTGTCAAAGTAACAGCTGCACCCTGAAGGAGGTGTGGGATTGCAGTGTTATTGGGAAGGAAGATAAAGTTTACCAGTAACGATAAAGGATGATACATTTAGACTGATATGGGAATATTTATTGAGCTCCTTATACAGAAGTAGTGTCTCTCAGTATGGGGTCGGAGCAGCATGCCAGACGTCTCGGCATGGAGCTGTAGAGGTTCCTAATGGTGTCCTGTGATAATCCATCTCATGCATGCATCCCGTGAATATTCTCACACAGTTCCTGCAGATGGTGCGGCAGTGGTGGAGGTGGAGTGACACCAGACCTTCTAGACATGTGACACAAACCGTTCATCTTGGTGCTGACCACTGTGCCTCCACACATGGATTTGTTTGTGTTTTTTGGTGGACATGGTGTTGAAGACAGTCGTCGTTACCGTCTGTGTGCATGTAGTCTAGTGCAGCCATCTGCCAATGGTGCTGGCTCTAACAGGATGACTCATGGAGGACACCACTGCTCGCTAAATGTCTGTAACATCAGTCAGGCGCAGCGTTAAGGCCCATCCTTGCTTATGTCACATGCGCGACCTACCCACCTACCCACATATTTAATTCCCGTGGGTTGATTCCCTCTGGGTGCAGCTATTTAGCTGCGTATTATTCCAAGGTAATGAAGGTGAATGTGCACAACATCTTATCTCCATTTGAGGCTCCACATGTGCTCAAAACCAAGATCATTTTAAACACTTTGCCCATATCTACAGTACTGCCTATATAATGAAGTGGGGTGCCTGGTCCCCAATAATTGCCCCATACAATATCATCTAGGGGCGACGTATAGCTCTGATAGCAGATACAACGATTCACAGAAATCAATGGGTTCAATTTCTGCTGCAAATTAAATTATAGCTGTCTCGTCATCAAAAATAAAAAAATATACCATTAACTCAGCACTGCAGTGACACTGACGTGGTGGTGGTGTGTTAGTGTGTGTTGTGCTGGCATGTGTGGATCAGACACAGCAGCGCTGCTGGAGTGTTTAAACACAGTGTCCACTCACTGTCCACTCTATGAGACACTCCTAGCTTGCTGGTCCACCTTGTAGATGTACAGTCAGAGATGATAGCTCATCTGCTGCTGCACAGTGCAGTGTTGGTCATCCTTTAGTCTTTCATCAGTGGTCACAGGACGCTGCCCACAGGACACTGTCCACAGGACGTTGTAGTTGTAGTTCTCAGTCCATTAGCACTGCTGGGTCTGATCCACCACACTAGCACAACACACTCCAACACACCCCCACCATGTCAGTGTAACTGCAGTGCAGAGCAGGATCGACCACCTACATAATACCTGCTCTGTGGTGGTCCTGTGGGGGTCTTGATCATTGAAGAACAGGATAATACAGTATACAGAAAAACAGATGGACTACAGTCTGGAACTATACAACTACAGTTTGTCCTGCTCCCCTGTAGGCCTGTATAACCGGTTTTCATCTCCAATGTTTACAGTTTGCTGTAGCTCGGGTTTGCCTTTATTAGTGTGTGTTCTTGACATGTATTCGTCTGTCTCGAGAGTACTTTCCACAGCTATGGCCACCATCCAACTGTCAAAAGCCTCCGCCATTCTGTAGCCTACAGAAAACCCATTCACATGAGTCACGTGACTCCTATGTAGGGTTGTGTTTACAAAGAGTTTGGTACTGTTTGCTATTTTGCTATTTAATACTGATGATATATGCCAGACTACTTTGGTTGTTGATGTCCCCATAAGTCCCAGAACATGTTATATTGTGATCATAGTAACTGTACTGAAGTCATTTAGAGGCTTTTTCACACAACCGTATGCAAACAGAAGAAGAGACAGTATAACAATGAATACAATGAAGTGCTGTTCCTCACCTGATGGTGGTTGTTGATTTGTCTCTGCCCACACACATATTATGCTCCCCGTCCTTGATCTGCTGAGCCCAGTACGGATGCAGCCAGGCAACGTGGGACACGTGTCCAGCGAAGACCATGGGCATGATCCAGTTCTCAATGCTCAGCTCGCTGGAGGAAAACAGTAACAGCCTTTCAACCAGGGGTGAATGTCAAGCAAGTCAGCAGAGGTCATCTGACTGAAGTACCACTCAATTTCACATCCGTACATTGCCACACAAACTGAAGCAACCGAAGCAGGACAGCATGATATGGGCAAAATACCACACAGGGTTTATGCTGTATTACACCGATCAGTCTCCCACACTCACTGTCCATTCTATTAGCCCCACTTACTATATAGGAGCACTTTGTAGTTGTACGGTTACAGACCATAGTCCATCTGTTTCTCTGTATACTCTATTACCCTGTTCTTCAATAGTCAGGACCCCCACAGGATCCCCACAGAGCAGGTATTAAGAGCAGGGATTACTGGTAAAGGACTAGAGGATGACCAACACTGCACTGTGCAGCAGCAGCCGATGAGCTATCGTCTCTGGCTGTACATCAACAAGGTCGGCCAGCAAGGTAGGAGTGTCTAATAGAGTGGACCGTGAGTGGACACTGTGTTTAAACACTCATAGAACTATCAGCTGTTTTAATAGCTGATGATGGAAGCATGCTACCAGTCCTTCCCTCACCTGAACAATGCCTCTTTGTTAAACACTGTGCTGGCAGGCATGTTGACTGGGATCAGCAGGTCAGGGTGGGAATCCAGATGAACCATTTTAATCCCACTCAGTGGAATATGGCGAGATGCGATGGCACGATAGATGTGGGGCACAACCTACAAAGAAGTTTAGATATTAGATACTGCATTAGCAGAAAGCACCAATCTGATTTATTATTAGTATAAGAAGAATTATAATAATATAATTTAAATAATATTTTTAATTAATATTAAACCGTGTATGGTTTTACTATTGGTTTATTCTAAACCTAAATCATGAGGAAGGGTTTTGCTTCACATATGAATAAATAGCATTGTTTAAATCAGAATCAGAGGTACCCAGGAAAGTGTTTTAAGTTTTTTGGTATTTTTCATTTTTAATTAATTAATTTTAGAATTTTATTGTAATTTTTGAAAGAAATAAATGTATTTAAAAACGACATTTTTACTTTACTAATTTAAATTTTCACCCTTTTTTAAATTTCCGCTGCAGTTTATGACACACTATATCATTAATAATACTCATTATTAATATTATCATTGGTAATAGTAGCAGCAGCAGCATTTAATACACGTGTCCGTATAAAGGACAATAGCTGTCCGTTTCTTTCTTTCAGTCTGCCTCAAAAACGAGGCTAAAATTGTCTTGGCCAGCTTTTCAATTCTTATTTTCCGTTCCACCTTAAATGACCCGGCAGCTGCCATATACAGCTGACTTGGTGCTCGATTGCCGCTAACGTTAACTGCGCGCCATTTAAGGTGGAACTGAAGATTCGAATAAGAATTCAGCTTCGTGCTAAAAGAGGACGCACTTCGTGATGATCTTCCACAATCCACACAGGCAGTTTAGAGTACGTCCGTTTCGCTGGGGCTGCTTTCATTTCGACAGAGATCTGAATACTGGCTTATATAAATACGAACTGTCACAAATACATTGCTACGACAGTGTGCTAGCTAGCTGCTAACAAAACATAGGGAACTAATTCAGTGCAACACAGTGTAACGCTGTTTTGGCCACGGGCGGCAACACAGCTGCGCTGGTGAGTTCCCGCGAGCCGAAGAGGTTAAGGAAACGTTAAAATTAGAAGAAGAAGAAGAAAAAAAAAATACAAGTTATAATTATTACGGCGACTAAAAATTAACCAGAGTATAAATAAACACAATTAGCAAACCCTTATTTAGTACAAGAAGCAATTGAAATTGGTTTATTGAGGAGTAACGAAAATGCAACAACGCCAACGCAGATTTTCTGTGGAAAATGCACAATCTATGCACAAGCATTTATTTATTTTTTGAAACCCCCACTGAATCTGAACATCTCTAGAGTTGCTCAGAATGGTGCGATAAGGAAAAACCAGTAAGCAGGTCTGCGGACATTGTTAATAAGAGGCCTGCAGAGAATGGCCAGACTGGATCCAGCCAACAAGAAGGCTATGTCCACTCAGACAGGCATTGTGGCAAGCAGAAACCCTTGAGGCAGATGGGCTACAACAGCAGCGGACCAAATCGGTTTCCACTATTGTCAACCAAAAAAAGAAAGCTGGAACTGAAGTGACCACAAGCTCCCAAGTGACCACTGGTCTCATGAATCTCCATGTTGGCTGAGCCATCAAAGGGTCAAAATGAGACCCCAACAGCATGAATCCATGAACCTAACCTGCCTTGTGTAAGCAGTCCAGGCTGGTGGAGGTGGTGTAACGGTATGGGGAAGGTTTTCTCTGCACACTTTGGGCCTTTTAATATTGATCAATCATCACTTTAATGACTCAAGTCTATTTGAGAATTGCTGTTGGCCGTATGTATCCATTCCATTCCACCTTCCAGCATGATGATGCAGCCGGTCTCAAAGCACATTGTGTTACACTCTTTTTATGTATTGAGTTCTTCAGTGGATTTCCCAGCCACTGGTTCTGAGTCCAGTAATATACTGCTGGTGGGATATAATAGAACGGGAGAGTCATAGAATGAAAGTGCTTCTGAACCATCTGCAATATCTGCACAATATAAACATGTCAGCATGGACCAGAACGGAATGTTTTCTGGGAATTGTGTGGAATGCAATATATATGTAAAAAGAAATATATAGATATAGTTATATTTATATACAAATAATATTAATACATATAAATGTAAATACACACACACACACAAACAACAATACACAAATACAATACAAAAACTATATATTTAATGTGTTAATGTGAGAGAGAAATCCTGAAACTGGACATTTGACATTAATTTATACATTCTGACACAAAGTCTTGTGACAGGCTGTGACAGCCTCCTCCCTATGGGAGATGTGACATGGAATGTTCAGAAAAGAAAAGTTCCCAGTGTCATGTCACACACACACACACACACACACACACACACACAGAGCTGTATCTAACCTGCTAACACTTATCTCATGTCTGTTGCACACTTATAGAGAAAGAGAGTGAGAGAAATAAAGAGTGATAGTTGAAAGTGAGAGAAATACAGTCATATGTAAGTTCTCACACCTTGCTGTGTGTCACAGTAAGACTGAAACATCCTCTACCGAGAACACACTCCTGCACTGTTTAATGCACAATTACTCTGTATTAAACTGCAGTAAAATGGACAGAATACATGTTTCATTTTGTACTTTGTGGGTGTTGACTTGATTACACTTGGCTGTTCCGACTTTTGCATATAACTGTGCAGTGGAAGCCAGTTATCAAATCCTGTAATAGATGTTGCTAAAAGAAGTTCCCAGAATTAACATAAACAGGGTCTCAGACATCAGACAGTGCATTCATACCCATTTCACGTAGAACTTTTAGAGGGGGGCATCTGGTTCCATTCACCACCACTGTGAACTGTTCTGACTTCTGGTTTCTCTAAGCCAGAGAGTTTCACACTGAACCAATCAGAATGGGGATAAAAGGCTTTTAGGCTAATCTAATAATGGGTTCATTCAATGCACCAAATTCCACCCACCAACAAAACACACTGGGGATGAGGGGTCAAATCAAATTCAATGTTAGCCTCATCTACTGTTTGCAAAAAAACAGGGAGGTGCTGTTTCCTATTGCCCGGTTTTGTTATCACATTACTGTGATGTGGATTCGAGCAGGACTTTATAACTGAGCAGCTCCAAGTTCAGCCAGTTATAGACAGTATTTTAATCTGCAAGATTTACCAAGGGGATCTGTATAAACTACAGACGTGGCAGATTCATACTGGATTATAATCACAGAGCTCACTGGTAATCGCTCAAATTACAGTTCATCCTTATGTAACACTAAGCCAGCTCCAGCAGGGCTTTGGATAATCAGCCCCTAGCATGCTAAGTAGCCAGCTAGCAGAGTAGCATTATGAAGCTGTATCAGATGTAATGTAGGAAGGTGGAGTAAAGTTCTGCTGTAAATTGATATGTGTAATATTTACTGAGCTGCACATACAAAAGTATTGTCTCTCAGTATGGCGCCAGGCCGACATGCTCGCTAACCATCCTTAGAGGTTCCTAAGGATGTTCTGTGATAACAAAAAAAAAGATTGTGAGGTAGGGGTGGAGTGACACAAGGCCTTCTCACCATCGCAGTCTTTGGTGACGTTGACATGGTGTTAAGGACAGCCGTCATAGTGGTCTGTATGCCTGTAGTCCTGCGTGGTGCAGTGATCTGGTAATAGTGCTAGCACTAGGAGGACTGAATGTCCACTAAATGTCCGCATGTCGGACAATCTGACGGTTCTCTCTCTGTGGTCCTGTACTAGGCCTGTACTTGCTTACGTCACATGTGCAGCCGAGCGCTTCACAATGTCAAGCTCTTCAATGCATAAATGGCCTGACATGATGTGCAAAAGACAAATAAACTTCAACTTGATAACCGATCTAACACTGAATCGGTGCAGCCCTAGAAAAAAACACCCTGTAAAGAAAGGTATCTGTACCTGAGAATACATACGGCAGGCCCTTCAGCACTGTATGTCAGAGGAGCTGAGAGAACTGGGGCATTAAAGATGCATTCGTACCATAATGTTTTATTTAAAACCATCTCTACTGTCTAGTGTGTAGGTCTACCACTTCCAGCTTGTAGTAAAGACAAGTCACTTGTGCTAGGACATGAGTCTTCACACGCTTTCATCCCCCATTACCCAAAAAAGAGAACTCATCCTTCTCTCTGGCTTACTTTATGCCTGTTTTGTGTAGTCTGACCCCAGGTCTTTGGATCTGAGGTTGGTTACCCAGCGGCGCCACTGTGCAAATATCATTACGAGCATCATTTTGAATGGTCTCTCTAATAGGTACGATGACCTTATCATCTCCGTGCTGTCAGAAACTGGGTCTCGTTTAACTGCATCATCTATGGACAATGCAGATCAGCCTGGACGATGACTTTTAAAGAGGTAGCGTGGCGAAAGAGCAAACTTGCACAATTTCCTAATTACCCCAGAATGTGGTCGATCAGCTCTGACATGCTTGCTTCTTTAGTTGTGCCACCAGACCTACAAAGCTAATGCAGCTAACAAGTAATGGAAGCTTGTATATTCGTATTGGACCAGGGGGCTGTCCTGATCCAGTCATTTGGCAGTCGATCCAATCTGAGTACTATTCCATGGAGATTATCTAATTACATTGATCTGATCTGTTTTCATTTAGAATTTAGCCATTAGATTTAGGTAGCATTTGGATGCTAGTCTGCCAGGTGAGGCTACAGTGTAATGACTTTATTATACTATGTGCATGACATGACAATCTTCATTATTGCAAATTAATTTAAATCACGTTTATTTTCATGTCACTTTTACACAGGTGTGAAGGTGAGTGAAAATCTTAGGTGTGTAGTCCCTTGCAGTACTTAAATATGAAATACACACATTAGAATATAAATATACACCATACTAAACTGTATATATATATATATATATATATATATATACAGGGGTTGGACAATGAAACTGAAACACCTGGTTTTAGACCACAATCATTTATTAGTATGGTGTAGGGCCTCCTTTTGCGGCCAATACAGCGTGATTTGGGCAGCCATGGTTTGGATACAATCCGGGTTAGCACCCGAACATCCCTTTCAGACAGCTTCCTCTTGCGTCCACAGTTAATCCTGTTGGATGTGGTTCGTCCTTCTTGGTGGTATGCTGACATTACCCTGGATACTGTGGTTCTTGATACACCACAAAGACTTGCTGTCTTGGTCACAGATGCGCCAGCAAGACGTGCACCAACAATTTGTCCTCTTTTGAACTCTGGTATGTCACCCATAATGTTGTGTGCATTGCAGTATTTTGAGCAGAACTGTGCTCTTACCTGCTAACTGAACCTTCACACTCTGCTCTTACTGGTGCAATGTGCAGTTAATGAAGATTGGCCACCAGGCTGGTCCAATTTAGCAATGAGACCTCCCACACTAAATTGACAGGTGTTTCAGTTTTATTGTCCAACCCCTGTATATATATATATATATATATATATATAAGACTGAAGCCCTCTGGAGCCCAGGGGTGAGAAAGGAAGAGAAGGAGAGACAGAGGAAATGTAACCTGATAAATGAATACTGTTGAATAAATGAGTAATAGTTACTGTCAGATGCTTGGAGCAAAGTTTGCTAGTTCGATAATGTTGGCTAATTAAATAAACAGCTAGCTAGTTAGCACAAGTTAGCATCACATACTCCCACCTTAAATCTGTTAGGAGAAGCTGGAAAGGCTATGAAGGTGCTATAAAGGGAGAAATACATTATGTATTGTATGTATGCTGCAGGAACCATCCACGGTCTGCAATGTGAGAGAAGAGCTCACTGAGTGCATGCTCTGTGTGTGAATGCAATGTAATATGAAGGTGTAATATACTCCTGTTTGTGGATAGAGTGTTATAGGATATAATGTGTCTTAAATTTAAGTATTATTTGGGTTTCACCATCCAAAGGGTGGAGAGATTGTGATGATTCATGTGTGTGTGACAGACGTGTATATCGGACATTTACGGAAATACGGAACAAATCACGCCCCGTATTGGTTTAATATGCAACGCAACATTTAATGTCCAAATAAAGGACAATTCCATATTTTACAGGACGGGTGGCAACCCTAACCACAGAGCTGTTATTGCTTTATCCACTGTTTTGAGCTAGCTGCAGCTAAGGCTGCTCAGTTCACCTGAATATGGTTAGCGTAGCTGTTAGCTACCCTCGGCTATTTCACTCTAAAACTGATCCTCTAAACATGTTAATCTTTTATTAATCGTCAGGCCTGTATATTTTAACTTTCTGAGGCTCATTCTGATGAAAACATAGCCCACTACAGTCACTAAACCCAAATTTATAATATGAGTTTGGCTGCGTTTAGCTCTCCAGTGTTACCCACCTCCATTTTCCCTGGTGAGGCTGCGGTGCATCATGGGATGAATTGTACCATGAAGACAGATCCCCCTGTATACTAGAAGTTCTGACTGGTGTAGAAGAGACATTCAGGTATCTATAGTGCACTACAGATCTACAGTTTGGTCCCATGCTGCCATACTGTGTAATATTTTTAGGCAGATTTACTATGCCAGTAGTATGTAGTATGCCACTTCGAATACAGCCGAAGTTTAGTTAGTAACTGGGGTGCCTTTAACTATTCCCGCCCTTCTCTGCCAGCCCTGTTAAATCTAAACATCACTTAAATAAAGCATTTCCAGTCAAGTAAGCCCAAAGTTTGCCTCTCTCCAAAGACACTGTATGAGAAAAGATGAGAGAGAAAGTTATTGAAATATATCAGTCTAGAAAGGGCTTCAAAGTCATTTCCAAGGCTCTGGGACTCGCAGTGAGAGCCATTATCTTCAAACGGAGCAAACTTGGAATGGGAGCGAATCTTCTCAGAAGTGGCCGGCCTAGCAAAGTTCCTCCAAAAGCACAGCGCTGTCTCATCCAGGAAGTCACGAAACAGCCTAGATGAACATCTAAGGAACGGCAGGAACCGAACTCGCCTCAGATAAAGTCAGCATTCATGACCTCACCATCATCATAAAGAGACTGAATTAAAAATGGTGTCATGGGAGAGCTGCTAGGCAAATGGCAGCTCTAACCAAAAGGAACATAAAGACTTAGCGCACATTCGCCAAAAAGCACTGCTGGGCTGAAATTCCACCACGGACAGCCTGAGTTGAACTTTGCATTTGGTTGGAGTTGTTGCTGTTAAAAGTGGCACAACAAGACCGACAAAGGTGTTTCCTCTGTTTTCTTTGAATTACATTACTTTTTTTTTTTCAGGATCTGCAACCATTTACACCCAGTTACGTCATGTGACTAGCTCACCAGACAAACGTAGCATATGAGACCCGCACGAGGACCAATAACAGCTGTGATTGGATTTGGCATGTACTGGACAAGCTTCTGGATGTAGGCCACATCAATGTTCAGACACTCTTACATCAAACAATTGGTCAGTTGGTCCATATTTGGTGGATGCCTTCCCTGGCACAATTCCGACGATAATTCCCTGTAGACTGGGTTTTTAGCCACTGCTGGTAGACCTGTATGACCATATGTTTCCAAACACCTGCAGATTCAGCTACTTCCTTTACTGTATGATCTTTGGCAGGCCCAAATGCAATCACTCCTTCATGCCAGTCATTGACATTAACCAATCTCGGAAAGCATATCTAGTAGCACGCAAGCCCATGAGAGGGCGGTCCTCCTTTCTTTTCATGCCATTAGCCAGATAACACTGAAGGAAGCTAACCTTACTCTTAGGAAGCTGAGTGCAAGATTAGTATTTATCAGCCTCTATATCTTTGCACTTCTGTATCACTACCACTGGGGGTACCCTGTGATGGCATGCTGGGTGTTTTGAGAGAACATCAATGGATGAAAATGCAAAACCAGCTACTCCAGCTTCCTTTACTTATTAGCTTCATTAGCTTCAGAGCTCCAGCACAAGCCGTGTTCAGACAACAGGCCTTGGCTGAGCAGTTGGGTAAGTGGAAAAATAGATTTCTTGTAAATTTGATAGGTTTATTTTGCCCAGCTAAACCCCGGGAACTGCGGTTTCAGGCACCTCAGTGAAGGTAGTATAATTGGGAGCTCTGAGAGCTGTACAGCCAATCAGACAGATGTGTGTCTGTGTCATGGCGTGCGCTCAGACGGATCGTCTATGATTAATGCCGCGGCCTCCTTTGACCCACACTGGTGATGAAGGCTGTGCCTCACTCGAGCTGAGGCTGCTGCCACTCTTCATCATCTTCATCCACCTCAAAAGAGCCTGTTGAGTAGGTGACTCCCAGTATGCTTCAGCTGCCTTGAGGTTGTTAGCATGAGCGCTAGCAGTGTGAAAGGAGAAGGAGGGGGCCAGCCTTAGCCGAGAGATCTTTTGTTGAATTATTTCTCTGGTTTGGCTGAATGACTTCCTGGCCCCTTTTTTCAAAGTGTATTTTTTTCCCCAACACTGAGAAGTTCACGGGAGAACGAGGCAGGTAGGAAAGGAGGGATGGAACGGAATGGGGGGAGGGAAACTTTTTTGTGTGTGTAGATCCAGTCAGTCTAGTCATTTCAGCTGAGCCTTAGCAGTGTGATCTATGAGGCCACTCATAGTTGGAGAGAGTGGCAGAGGATGGAGCTTTTTCAGCAGCGGCCAGGACACATGGAGGCTTCGTTTCACTGCCAATGGATTATTAGTTCTGACTCTCTGTCAGGACCGTGGTGAATAAATAATGACAGACTGATGGATTTCCATGTTCTCCTGCTGCTCTCTCTCTCTCTCTCCCTCTCCCTGATTCTCTCCCTCTCTCTCCTTCCTCTCTGATTCCCTCTGTCTTCTTTTCCCAGTCCCTCTGTTCTTGGCCTCTCTCTCTTTCTCTCTCCCTCCCTCTGTTCTCTCCCTGTGCAAAATGAGAGAGCCGGTCCTTGTGGCATCATTCCGTCATCTTACTGCTCTCCTCCCTCGCTTTGTGCCAGAGGCTTCAATTTGCTGTGTGTGTTGCAAACTTGTGTTCTCCCACGGGTGCCCATGCCCTTTATTTCCACCCTCCCGCTCTCTCAAACTTTTCACTGCACTCGTCACAGTCCAGCACAGTGCTGAATATCATAGACACGTCGTTATGTTTAGCCAGTGACCTAATGTTGTTTCAGATCAGAACGGCCTGATTTCAGGACATTGATTTCATGTGGTTGATTTATGATGGTTATATTAAGGGCTATGTGTTTGATTTTTGATAGTAGTTTTAGGTGGTTGATGTTAGGAGACTTAAGGGGTTGATGGTTAGGTTTAGATTGTTGATGTTAGGGAGTTAAGGGGTTGATGGTTGGTTTTAGGTTGTTGATGTTAGGGAGTTAAGGAGTTGATGGTTAGGTTTAGATTGTTGATGTTAGGGAGTTAAGGGGTTGATGGTTGGTTTTAGGTTGTTGATGTTAGGGAGTTAAGGGGTTGATGGTTGGTTTTAGGTTGTTGATGTTAGGGAGTTAAGGGGTTGATGGTTGGTTTTAGGTTGTTGATGTTAGGGAGTTAAGGGGTTGATGGTTGGTTTTAGGTTGTTGATGTTAGGGAGTTAAGGGGTTGATGGTTAGGTTTAGGTGGTTGATGTTAGGGAGTTAAGGGGTTGATGGTTAGTTTTAGGTGGTTGATGTTAGGGAGTTAAGGGGTTGATGGTTAGTTTTAGGTTGTTGATGTTAGGGAGTTAAGGGGTTGATGGTTAGTTTTAGGTTGTTGATGTTAGGGAGTTAAGGGGTTGATGGTTAGTTTTAGGTTGTTGATGTTAGGGAGTTAAGGGGTTGATGGTTAGGTTTAGGGTGTTGATGTTAGGGAGTTAAGGAGTTGATGGTTAGGTTTAGGGTGTTGATGTTAGGGAGTTAAGGGGTTGATGGTTGGTTTTAGGTTGTTGATGTTAGGGAGTTAAGGGGTTGATGGTTGGTTTTAGGTTGTTGATGTTAGGGAGTTAAGGGGTTGATGGTTAGGTTTAGGGTGTTGATGTTAGGGAGTTAAGGGGTTGATGGTTAGTTTTAGGTTGTTGATGTTAGGGAGTTTAGGGGTTGATGGTTAGGTTTAGGTTGTTGATGTTAGGGAGTTAAGGGGTTGATGGTTAGGTTTAGGTGGTTGATGTTAGGGAGTTAAGGGGTTGATGGTTAGTTTAGGGTCATTGATGTTAGGGAGTTAAGGGGTTGATGGTTAGGTTTAGGTTGTTGATGTTAGGGAGTTAAGGGGTTGATGGTTAGGTTTAGGTGGTTGATGTTAGGGAGTTAAGGGGTTGATGGTTAGGTTTTGGGGGTTGATGTTAGGGAGTTAAGGGGTTGATGGTTAGGTTTAGGTGGTTGATGTTAGGGAGTTAAGGGGTTGATGGTTAGTTTTAGGTTGTTGATGTTAGGGAGTTAAGGGGTTGATGGTTAGGTTTAGGTTGTTGATGTTAGGGAGTTTAGGGGTTGATGGTTAAGTTTGGGTGGTTGATGTTAGGGAGTTTAGGGGTTGATGGTTAGTTTTAGCTTGTTGATGTTAGGGAGTTAAGGGGTTGATGGTTAGTGATAGATTGTTAATGTTAGGATGTTTAGAGGTTGATTTATGATGGTTAGGTTTAGGTTGTTGATGTTAGGGAGTTAAAGGATAGATTTATGATGGTTAGTTTAGGGGTTGTTGATGTTAGGGAGTTTAGAGGTTGATGGTTAGGTTTAGGGTGTTGATGTTAGGGAGTTAAGGGGTTGATGGTTGGTTTTAGGTTGTTGATGTTAGGGAGTTAAGGGGTTGATGGTTGGTTTTAGGTTGTTGATGTTAGGGAGTTAAGGGGTTGATGGTTAGTTTTAGGTGGTTGATGTTAGGGAGTTAAGGGGTTGATGGTTAGTTTTAGGTTGTTGAGGTTAGGGAGTTAAGGGGTTGATGGTTGGTTTTAGGTTGTTGATGTTAGGGAGTTAAGGGGTTGATGGTTGGTTTTAGGTTGTTGATGTTAGGGAGTTAAGGGGTTGATGGTTAGGTTTAGGGTGTTGATGTTAGGGAGTTAAGGGGTTGATGGTTAGTTTTAGGTTGTTGATGTTAGGGAGTTTAGGGGTTGATGGTTAGGTTTAGGTTGTTGATGTTAGGGAGTTAAGGGGTTGATGGTTAGGTTTAGGTGGTTGATGTTAGGGAGTTAAGGGGTTGATGGTTAGTTTAGGGTCATTGATGTTAGGGAGTTAAGGGGTTGATGGTTAGGTTTAGGTTGTTGATGTTAGGGAGTTAAGGGGTTGATGGTTAGGTTTAGGTGGTTGATGTTAGGGAGTTAAGGGGTTGATGGTTAGGTTTAGGTGGTTGATGTTAGGGAGTTAAGGGGTTGATGGTTAGTTTTAGGTTGTTGATGTTAGGGAGTTAAGGGGTTGATGGTTAGGTTTAGGTTGTTGATGTTAGGGAGTTTAGGGGTTGATGGTTAAGTTTGGGTGGTTGATGTTAGGGAGTTTAGGGGTTGATGGTTAGTTTTAGCTTGTTGATGTTAGGGAGTTAAGGGGTTGATGGTTAGTGATAGATTGTTAATGTTAGGATGTTTAGAGGTTGATTTATGATGGTTAGGTTTAGGTTGTTGATGTTAGGGAGTTAAAGGATAGATTTATGATGGTTAGTTTAGGGGTTGTTGATGTTAGGGAGTTTAGAGGTTGATGGTTAGGTTTAGGGTGTTGATGTTAGGGAGTTAAGGGGTTGATGGTTGGTTTTAGGTTGTTGATGTTAGGGAGTTAAGGGGTTGATGGTTGGTTTTAGGTTGTTGATGTTAGGGAGTTAAGGGGTTGATGGTTAGTTTAGGGTTGTTGATGTTAGGGAGTTAAGGGGTTGATGGTTAGGTTTAGGTTGTTGATGTTAGGGAGTTAAGGGGTTGATGGTTAGGTTTAGGTGGTTGATGTTAGGGAGTTAAGGGGTTGATGGTTAGGTTTAGGTGGTTGATGTTAGGGAGTTTAGGGGTTGATGGTTAGTTTTAGGTTGTTGATGTTAGGGAGTTAAGGGGTTGATGGTTAGTTTTAGGTTGTTGATGTTAGGGAGTTAAGGGGTTGATGGTTAGGTTTAGGTGGTTGATGTTAGGGAGTTAAGGGGTTGATGGTTAGGTTTAGGTGGTTGATGTTAGGGAGTTAAGGGGTTGATGGTTAGTTTTAGGTTGTTGATGTTAGGGAGTTAAGGGGTTGATGGTTAGGTTTAGGTTGTTGATGTTAGGGAGTTATGGGGTTGATGGTTAGGTTTGGGTGGTTGATGTTAGGGAGTTTAGGGGTTGATGGTTAGTTTTAGGTTGTTGATGTTAGGGAGTTAAGGGGTTGATGGTTAGTGTTAGATTGTTAATGTTAGGATGTTTAGAGGTTGATTTATGATGGTTAGTTTAGGGGTTGTTGATGTTAGGGAGTTTAGGGGTTGATGGTTAGTTTTAGGTTGTTGATGTTAGGGAGTTAAGGGGTTGATGGTTAGTTTTAGGTTGTTGATGTTAGGGAGTTTAGGGGTTGATGGTTAGTTTTAGGTTGTTGATGTTAGGGAGTTATGGGGTTGATGGTTAGTTTTAGGTTGTTGATGTTAGGGAGTTAAGGGGTTGATGGTTAGTTTTAGGTTGTTGATGTTAGGGAGTTTAGGGGTTGATGGTTGGTTTTAGGTTGTTGATGTTAGGGAGTTTAGGGGTTGATGGTTAGTGTTAGATTGTTAATGTTAGGATGTTTAGAGGTTGATTAATGTTGGTTAGGTTTAGGTTGTTGATGTTAGGGAGTTAAAGGATAGATTTATGATGGTTAGTTTAGGGTCATTGATGTTAGGGAGTTTAGGGTTGATGGTTAGTTTTAGGGTCATTGATGTTTAGGGAGTTTAGGGGTTTGATGTTTAGGTTTGGGTGGTTGATGTTAGGGAGTTTAGGGGTTGATGGTTAGGTTTAGGTGGTTGATGTTATGGAGTTAAGGGTTTGATGGTTAGGTTTAGGTGGTTGATGGTTGGGAGTTAAGGGGTTGATGGTTTGTTTTAGGTTGTTGATGTTAGGGAGTTAAGGGGTTGATGGTTAGGTTTAGGTTGTTGATGTTAGGGAGTTATGGGGTTGATGGTTAGGTTTGGGTGGTTGATGTTAGGGAGTTTAGGGGTTGATGGTTAGTTTTAGGTTGTTGATGTTAGGGAGTTTAGGGGTTGATGGTTAGTGTTAGATTGTTAATGTTAGGATGTTTAGACGTTGATTTATGTTGGTTAGGTTTAGGTTGTTGATGTTAGGGAGTTAAAGGATAGATTTATGATGGTTTAGTTTTTTTTTGTTGATGTTAGGGAGTTTAGGGTTAGGGGTTAGATGGTTTAGTTTTAGGTTGTTGATGTTAGGGAGTTAAGGGGTTTATGGTTTAGTTTAGGGTTGTTGATGTTAGGGAGTTTAGGGGTTTGATGGTTAGTTTAGGTTGTTGATGTTAGGGAGTTAAAGGGTTGATGGTTAGGTTTAGGTTTTTTGTTGTGTAAAAGGTTGATGTTAGGTCTTTTTGTTGATTTTAGGGTTTGGGGTTGATGGTTAGTTTTAGGTTGTTGATGTTAGGGAGTTATGGGGTTGATGGTTAGTTTTAGGTTGTTGATGTTAGGGAGTTAAGGGGTTGATGGTTAGTTTTAGGTTGTTGATGTTAGGGAGTTTAGGGGTTGATGGTTGGTTTTAGGTTGTTGATGTTAGGGAGTTTAGGGGTTGATGGTTAGTGTTAGATTGTTAATGTTAGGATGTTTAGAGGTTGATTAATGTTGGTTAGGTTTAGGTTGTTGATGTTAGGGAGTTAAAGGATAGATTTATGATGGTTAGTTTAGGGTCATTGATGTTAGGGAGTTTAGGGGTTGATGGTTAGTTTAGGGTCATTGATGTTAGGGAGTTTAGGGGTTGATGGTTAGGTTTAGGTTGTTGATGTTAGGGAGTTAAGGGGTTGATGGTTAGGTTTAGGTGGTTGATGTTAGGGAGTTAAGGGGTTGATGGTTAGGTTTAGGTGGTTGATGTTAGAGAGTTAAGGGGTTGATGGTTAGTTTTAGGTTGTTGATGTTAGGGAGTTAAGGGGTTGATGGTTAGGTTTAGGTTGTTGATGTTAGGGAGTTTAGGGGTTGATGGTTAAGTTTGGGTGGTTGATGTTAGGGAGTTTAGGGGTTGATGGTTAGTTTTAGCTTGTTGATGTTAGGGAGTTAAGGGGTTGATGGTTAGTGATAGATTGTTAATGTTAGGATGTTTAGAGGTTGATTTATGATGGTTAGGTTTAGGTTGTTGATGTTAGGGAGTTAAAGGATAGATTTATGATGGTTAGTTTAGGGGTTGTTGATGTTAGGGAGTTTAGAGGTTGATGGTTAGGTTTAGGGTGTTGATGTTAGGGAGTTAAGGGGTTGATGGTTGGTTTTAGGTTGTTGATGTTAGGGAGTTAAGGGGTTGATGGTTGGTTTTAGGTTGTTGATGTTAGGGAGTTAAGGGGTTGATGGTTAGTTTAGGGTTGTTGATGTTAGGGAGTTAAGGGGTTGATGGTTAGGTTTAGGTTGTTGATGTTAGGGAGTTAAGGGGTTGATGGTTAGGTTTAGGTGGTTGATGTTAGGGAGTTAAGGGGTTGATGGTTAGGTTTAGGTGGTTGATGTTAGGGAGTTTAGGGGTTGATGGTTAGTTTTAGGTTGTTGATGTTAGGGAGTTAAGGGGTTGATGGTTAGTTTTAGGTTGTTGATGTTAGGGAGTTAAGGGGTTGATGGTTAGGTTTAGGTGGTTGATGTTAGGGAGTTAAGGGGTTGATGGTTAGGTTTAGGTGGTTGATGTTAGGGAGTTAAGGGGTTGATGGTTAGTTTTAGGTTTTTGATGTTAGGGAGTTAAGGGGTTGATGTTAGGTTTAGGTTGTTGATGTTAGGGAGTTATGGGGTTGATGGTTAGGTTTGGGTGGTTGATGTTAGGGAGTTTAGGGGTTGATGGTTAGTTTTAGGTTGTTGATGTTAGGGAGTTAAGGGGTTGATGGTTAGTGTTAGATTGTTAATGTTAGGATGTTTAGAGGTTGATTTATGATGGTTAGTTTAGGGGTTGTTGATGTTAGGGAGTTTAGGGGTTGATGGTTAGTTTTAGGTTGTTGATGTTAGGGAGTTAAGGGGTTGATGGTTAATTTTAGGTTGTTGATGTTAGGGAGTTTAGGGGTTGATGGTTAGTTTTAGGTTGTTGATGTTAGGGAGTTATGGGGTTGATGGTTAGTTTTAGGTTGTTGATGTTAGGGAGTTAAGGGGTTGATGGTTAGTTTTAGGTTGTTGATGTTAGGGAGTTTAGGGGTTGATGGTTGGTTTTAGGTTGTTGATGTTAGGGAGTTTAGGGGTTGATGGTTAGTGTTAGATTGTTAATGTTAGGATGTTTAGAGGTTGATTAATGTTGGTTAGGTTTAGGTTGTTGATGTTAGGGAGTTAAAGGATAGATTTATGATGGTTAGTTTAGGGTCATTGATGTTAGGGAGTTTAGGGGTTGATGGTTAGTTTAGGGTCATTGATGTTAGGGAGTTTAGGGGTTGATGGTTAGGTTTAGGTTGTTGATGTTAGGGAGTTAAGGGGTTGATGGTTAGGTTTAGGTTGTTGATGTTAGGGAGTTTAGGGGTTGATGGTTAGGTTTAGGTTGTTGATGTTAGGGAGTTTAGGGGTTAATGGTTAGTGTTAGATTGTTGATTTTAGGATGTTTAGAGGTTGATTTATGATGGTTAGTTTTAGGTTGTTGATGTTAGGGAGTTTAGGGGTTGATGGTTGGTTTTAGGTTGTTGATGTTAGGGAGTTTAGGGGTTGATGGTTAGTGTTAGATTGTTAATGTTAGGATGTTTAGAGGTTGATTAATGTTGGTTAGGTTTAGGTTGTTGATGTTAGGGAGTTAAAGGATAGATTTATGATGGTTAGTTTAGGGTCATTGATGTTAGGGAGTTTAGGGGTTGATGGTTAGTTTAGGGTCATTGATGTTAGGGAGTTTAGGGGTTGATGGTTAGGTTTAGGTTGTTGATGTTAGGGAGTTAAGGGGTTGATGGTTAGGTTTAGGTGGTTGATGTTAGGGAGTTAAGGGGTTGATGGTTAGGTTTAGGTGGTTGATGTTAGAGAGTTAAGTGGTTGATTGTTAGTTTAGGGTCATTGATGTTAGGGAGTTTAGGGGTTGATGGTTAGGTTTAGGTTGTTGATGTTAGGGAGTTTAGGGGTTGATGGTTAAGTTTGGGTGGTTGATGTTAGGGAGTTTAGGGGTTGATGGTTAGTTTTAGCTTGTTGATGTTAGGGAGTTAAGGGGTTGATGGTTAGTGATAGATTGTTAATGTTAGGATGTTTAGAGGTTGATTTATGATGGTTAGGTTTAGGTTGTTGATGTTAGGGAGTTAAAGGATAGATTTATGATGGTTAGTTTAGGGGTTGTTGATGTTAGGGAGTTTAGGGGTTGATGGTTAGTTTTAGGTTGTTGATGTTAGGGAGTTAAGGGGTTGATGGTTAGTGTTAGATTGTTGATGTTAGGGAGTTAAGGGGTTGATGTTAGGTTTAGGTTGTTGATGTTAGGGAGTTAAGGGGTTGATGGTTAGTTTAGGGTTGTTGATGTTAGGGAGTTAAGGGGTTGATGGTTAGGTTTAGGTTGTTGATGTTAGGGAGTTAAGGGGTTGATGTTAGGTTTTAGGTTGTTGATGTTAGGGAGTTAAGGGGTTGATGGTTAGGTTTAGGTTGTTGATGTTAGGGAGTTTAGGGGTTGATGGTTAGTTTTAGGTTGTTGATGTTAGGGAGTTAAGGGGTTGATGGTTAGTTTTAGTTTGTTGATGTTAGGTACTTAAGGGGTTGATGGTTAGGTTCAGGTTTTTGATGTTAGGGAGTTAAGGGGCTGATTGTTAGGTTTAGGTGGTTGACGTTAGGGAGTTAAAGGGTTGATGGTTAGTTTTAGGTGGATGATGTTAGGGAGTTTAGGGGTTGATGTTAGGTTTAGGTTGTTGATGTTAGGGAGTTATGGGGTTGATGGTTAGTTTTTGGTGGTTGATGTTAGGGAGTTTAGGGGTTGATGTTTAGTTTTAGGTTGTTGATGTTTGGGAGTTAAGGGGTTGATGGTTAGTGTTAGATTGTTAATGTTAGGATGTTTAGAGGTTGATTTATGATGGTTAGTTTAGGGGTTGTTGATGTTAGGGAGTTTAGGGGTTGATGGTTAGTTTTAGGTTGTTGATGTTAGGGAGTTTAGGGGTTGATGGTTAGTTTTAGGTTGTTGATGTTAGGGAGTTATGGGGTTGATGGTTAGTTTTAGGTTGTTGATGTTAGGGAGTTAAGGGGTTGATGGTTAGTTTTAGGTTGTTGATGTTAGGGAGTTTAGGGGTTGATGGTTGGTTTTAGGTTGTTGATGTTAGGGAGTTTAGGGGTTGATGGTTAGTGTTAGATTGTTAATGTTAGGATGTTTAGAGGTTGATTAATGTTGGTTAGGTTTAGGTTGTTGATGTTAGGGAGTTAAAGGATAGATTTATGATGGTTAGTTTAGGGTCATTGATGTTAGGGAGTTTAGGGGTTGATGGTTAGTTTAGGGTCATTGATGTTAGGGAGTTTAGGGGTTGATGGTTAGGTTTAGGTTGTTGATGTTAGGGAGTTTAGGGGTTGATGGTTAGGTTTAGGTGGTTGATGTTAGGGAGTTAAGGGGTTGATGGTTAGGTTTAGGTGGTTGATGTTAGGGAGTTAAGGGGTTGATGGTTAGTTTTAGGTTGTTGATGTTAGGGAGTTAAGGGGGTTGGAGGTTTTAGGTTATAGGTTGTGATGTTAGGGAGTTATGGGGTTGATGGTTAGGTTTGGGTGGTGTTGATGTTAGGGAGTTGTAGGGGTGATGGTAAGTCGAGGTTGGTGATGTTAGGGGGAGTTAAGGGTGATGGTTAGTTAGATTGTTAATGTTAGGGAGTTGAAGGTGTTGGATGTAGGTAGGTGGTGATGTTAGGGGAGTAGGGTTGATAGTTAGTTTTAGGTTGTTGATGTTAGGGAGGTGAAGGGTTGGAGGGGTACGTGTTAGATGTTAAGTTAGGTGTTTATGAGGGGATTTAAGGGGTAGGTTAGGTTGTGAGTTAGGGAGAAAAGGATAGATTTATGATGGTTAGTTAGGGTCCTGATGTTAGGGTGTTTAGGGGTTGATGGTTGTTTAGGGTCATTGAGTTAGGAGTTTGAGGGGTTGATGGTGGTTAGGTGTTGATGTGAGGGTTTAGGGTGATGTTAGGTTAGCGTTGTTGTGTTGGGAGTTTAGGGGTTGGGTAGGTTTAGGTTTGATGTTTAGGGAGTAGGGGAATGGTTAGTGTAGCTTCGGTGATTTTAGGGAGTTAGAGGTTGATTATGTATGGTTAGGTTAGGTTGTTGATGTTAGGAGTTTAGGGGTTGATGGTTAGTGATAGATGCAATGTTATGATTTTAGACGTTGATTATTTTGTTAGGTTAGGTTGTTGATGTTAGGGAGCTTAAAGGATAGATTATGATGGTTATTTAGGTCATCTATTTAGGTAGTGAGGGGTTGATGGTTAGGTTTAGTGGTTGAGTTAGGGACGCTTAATGGGATTGGTTTAGGTAGGTTGGATTGTAGGGAGTTTAGGAG
>JAMWET010005187.1:172500-188874 GCA_024036415.1 Prochilodus magdalenae | reverse complement strand
GCCCATCTGGACACATCTACACATCTCCTTCATGAATCATCTTTTGGTTTTTTCGATTTATTCACACATGGATATGAACGGGTCTGAGGTCACTGGCGTTCCCAACAACCCAAACACTGAAGCACGGAGGAGGCGAAATATGATGCAACCAGCAGACGAGTGATTGTACGGCACAATACGTTTCCTCTCTTACACAAGCACAGTGACGGTATCGCAATGTGAGTGGTGTCTCAGCTCGCCACGTACTGCTGTTCGCTACGCTTCGTCAGAGCAAACCATCAACAGGCTTTATATTAAACATAGCAAACATAATTTCAGCTTTTCTTCAGCAGTACTACGTCACAATGGCAAATCTGTACCCTAGCACTGTAAAGGTGGCTGTTTACAGGTGCGTAATCTCAAATGAAGCATCCGTTTTACATGATTTCCTCTTCATTCCTGCATTAAAGGCTATGCTTTATGGCCAATGAATGAATTAATCTAATTAGCATAATCTGAAAAGTCATTGCATGTAAAGTTCATGATGAATGGAGCAAAAGAAATGACCCTATGACCCCATGGCCTATATTTGGAAGATTGTGACAGCTACGATATAGGATATTTCTGATAAGGTTGATGGTATGTTACTATTATAAGCCCACCAGACCAACAAAAAAAATAGACACCTATGACTGAAACCTGAAACGTACCCAACACAGCATAACACCTTCACCAGCACCAATAACAGCTGTGATTGGATTTGGACAAGTTCCTGAATGTAGGCCACAGCTGGACAGATCTGGTGGATGCCTTCCCTGGCACAATTCCGAGGAGAATTCCCTGTAGACTGGGATTTTTCCCATTGCTGGTAGACTGTGTGACCCTGCAGACTCAGCTACTTCCTTCACACTATGGTCTTTGGCCACGCCCACATGCAGTCCTTCCTTTTAGCCAATCATTAACATCTGCTGCCATTTTCCACACATGGAACGAGACACTCCCTGCACTTTAGCACCTCTTCCCAATCTATGGATCCCGTCACTCTCACCCCGCAGGGATATATAGCCCCATCATCTTCGTGCAGCGCCATCTGCAGGAGACTGATGCTACTACCCCCTTAAACACGCCAGGTGACTCATTTTGAATGGAGAGGGCGTATACAGGAATCATTCCCCCAGTTCCTTTCACATATGGGGCTAAGTACAAGCACAGAGGAATGAGGAATGATGGACACATTGACTAGGTTGTAGATGTGCGGTTACAGTGTGGAGATATATTGACTATACTGCTAGTTCCACACGGTCCAAACTGTACTGGCCTCCTCCAAACCTCCCGCAAGCGTGCACTGGCTAAATCTAGAGACTCACATTTACAGTATAACCAAACACGAAACTTCTAGCGAGCCTGCCAGGAGCACGTGGTACTGGACTTAGGGCATCATAGCGCCTTTTCCAGGCTTTGCTGTTGGATGATGTCCATCATGGCTGCTACCCAAGTTCATACCAATATACAACCTGTTCCATGTTTACTCAGATATGACTCTGCATTGGTAATCGGGAATGTAATCGAGTGTACTCCCATCTGGGTGTTTTGAGAGTACCTGTGCAGTGAAAGAGAGACTAGGTGTGAACTATGTAGCACGGTGAGAACAACTGGTCCCTGTAGATAACCCTCTAGAGATAATCGACGGCCTTGTGTCTCTTGAGACGACAGATTTGACAGTGTGAGGGTGATTAGAACGGTCAAGCATGACCTCAACCAACTCCAGTTGAGCCCTAGGATTATCAGGAACCTCGGGAACAGAGAGCATTGGTCTAAGGGATGGTATGGAGAGTTTAGAGTAGAGAATGGCCGGGAAGGTTTTCTAGGTACCATTTTCGGGAAGGCCTAGGCCTGGTTTTTACTTTAATGGATCAGAAGTCGCTTTGTTATCTTGAGTTTGCTTCATGTCTCCTGTCCTCTGATCTTTTGGCCTCAGTACATCAGTAAGCAGGGATGTTATTATCCTTGTTCACCTTCTTACCTGGTGAATTCTCTGAATAAGCTCTTGGCTAAATCTTGGTTTTCGGATTCGTGAACTCGTTTAAAAGCACCAATACGAAAATCACTTCACAAATGACTGGAAGAATGATGGAACCCATTGCCAAATCCCATGTACTTTTTGATTAAGATACACATCCTCTACAGAGACCCCACCTCTGCACCCTGAACTGACCAAGAACACATAACATGTGACCTGCGGACCATTTCATGTTTAATGCTCTATTATTTCCAACACAGCAAATAAACGTTATGACTGCATCTACGAAGGCCAGGCTCCTCTGGATTACGTAAAATATAAAAGTAAAAAAAACAAAAAACAAAAAAAAAAATTTGGTACAAATTACAAATGGCAAGTGAAACATAATCAGTGAAATCATAAAGATTATTATAATTCGTATTATAATACTAACCAAACGTGTGATCTAATCCTTTTACCTGTCCACACACACAGGTATTTTTTAAAAACCCGGGTCCTCCTTTGTTTTCCCGTCCACATGAGCACTGCATCTAGGAAAACCTTCTACCTTCATCCACATGAAAGCGCTAAAACACGCCAGAGCAGCCAAACCAACAGGCAGCGGCATAACCCTAACCCTAAGGCCATGTTGGCCAATCAGAGGCCTACATCCTTACTACACACTTGTATACTCTACATGCTGCACTTTGAAGGGTGCTGCACCAGTTTACACACTATTCAGTGCTGAAGTGTGCGGTTTGGGACGGCGCCACTGTGTGGTGGGAGTGCTGGAGATAGCAGTGACCTCCGTAGTGCGTTCTGACGCCCCTGTTCTTCAGTACAGTGTAGGAATAACTGTACTTTATGAACTGTACTTTAACACTAGCACTATTCCGCCGATATGACGGCCAGGTTACACATACCTGCCTCAAGTAAAGGGGAAAACAGTGCACACTCAACATTCCAAGCCCAGGCTGTGTCCCAATTATGTCCCAATAACACGAACTAGTGTTTGAGTTACAAATATCAAAGTATGCTCAAAAGCCCACAGTGCACGCTTAGAGCTGGTCGATTTCTGAGTGGGCTATTGACGAACACTGTTATCCCACAATGCAACAGGAAAAAAAAGGGCGGAGCTTCCCAAGTCTGGGAAACCTTGCATAAAAATGGCGGATGGTGATGTGACAGACTGGTAGCAGCACCGGAAACAGTGTATGAATGTGACGTGTTCAACCCAAATCAGTTTAAACAGTTTGTTAATTTGGGTTTTGCCTCTTTAGAAGCTCCGCCCTCAGAGTCCAGCTAGGTATGAGGTGAGCTTCACCACTTCCTGTTAGTATGAAATGATGTAGTGTGCTACCACTGTGTGTGCTAGTCTACTAAGTAACTCAGACTACTAAGACCAGCACACAGCATATGCTGGGTAGTATCAGTGTGTAGTACACAACTGAGACGCAGCCAAAAGCTCTGAGGATGGAGTTCCTGAGTATCACATGCACATGTGGACAAGGCCTTAAACTCCGGTCAGGCCACGCCCTGAAGCCTCCTGCCAGGGCTAAGGCTGGGGTCTCCTCAGTTTACTGGAAATCTCCTCATTCCCACCTGATTGCGCTTCTTGAGATGATTAAGCGTGTTGGTGATGAAGCCATTAAAATGGGGTTTCCGCTCAAATCTGTCTGGCCCTGACCGGAGCAACGTCCAGAGCAGTAGAGCAGATGTTCCTGCTGCTATCAAACGCAGCGTGCTCAATCTCCGGCCGTGTACGTGCGGTGTAAGTCCTGTTACTTCCTGAAAGTGACCACATGGTTAGTATTTGCCTTTAATAAGCAGAAGAGACGAAACGCCGCTCGTTAATCTCAGCTGTGTGTGGCCACGGAAAGGGAAGTTCTTAAGCGTGACAGCAGAAAACATCACCGCACCTTACGAGCACTGCTGGGGTGGGGTGATTATCCCAGGTTGGGAATGAGTGCATGGGCTGCTCCTACAGTAGCTCCTGCAGCGCTCTCTCTCTTCTTTAACCAAGGCATGGCTGCAGCCATCCACACACCAAACCTCTACATATCTCTAGCTTTAGCTTGAACATCAACCTGTCTCTCTGTCTTTCTTTCATTCTCCTTATATACCAATCTCTGTCTCTTCTGTGTCTCTCTCTGTTTTCCCTTTACCTTCTTCACTCATTTCTCATGTTCTCTTTCTCTATTCCACCATTTCCCTCATCCCTGTCTCTCTTTCTAGTTATATACATATACACCAATCAGCCATAACGTTAAAATCCCCTCTGTCCCTACACTCATTGTCCATCTCATCAGCTCCACTGACCATACAGGACGCTCTGTAGTTCCACAGTTCCAGACTGTAGTCCATCTGTTTCTCTGTATACTGTATTACCCTGCTATACCTGACTGACCCAACAGCCACCACTACAGACATCCAGCGAGCAGTGGTGTCCTCCATGAGTCATCCTGTTAGTGCAGCACCCTTGACAGACGGCTGCACCACGCAGGACTACATGCACACAGACCGTTACCACGACTGTCCTTAACACCACGTCACCGTCACCAAAGACTGCAGTGGTGTCGTACCAGACTGTCATGGAGTGACTCAGAATGGCAGCGGGTCATCTTCAGTGACAAGTCCCGCTTTAGTCTTGGTGGAGACGCCCAACGAATCCGTGTGTGGAGGCACCGTGGTCAGCACCAAGATGAACGGTTTGTAGTCACACGTCCAGAAGGCCTGGTGTCCCTCCACCTCCACCCCTACCGCACCATCTGCAGGAACTGTGTGAGGATGTTCAAGCTGCATGGGATGGATTATCACAGGACTCCATCAGGAACCTCTACAGCTCCATACCGAGACGTCTGGCATGTTGGGTTAGCTCAGACACACTACTTCTGTCTATGTAGCTCAATGAATATTGCGATAAGGCCGTCCTTGCTTACGTCACATGAGCGGCCGAAACTTGAGTCATTGGCATGTCTCACAGTTTCAAACCTACACACCAGGTCTCATGATGGTTGATTCCTTCTGGGTGGAGCTATGCTTTTAATGAACGTTTACCGTTTGTCATTTGACAGTTATGTTATGGAAATATGAGTCCATGTCGACTAATGGTGATGTCATGAGGACCGGAGGATCACCTCTGGTCTTCTCTGAGGTGTCCATGTTGTCCATGTCGTAATCACATGACCCAGCTGAAAGCATCATTGCCAAGCAGTAAGTCAACTAGTCTGGTAATTGGCCGTATACTATATACACTGTATGAATTTTCTCTATCATATCTCTTTTCTCTATTTCTCTTTCCATTTACTTTCCAAACGTAATTTTAAATATGGCATATTTAAATGGTCAATGCAGGTCAATGTGAAAACTCTCAATGGAATGAGACTCTATCTCCATCCGTCTTGAATATCCCATTCAAATCAGGCTCTGTTTCGGAACCAAAGATTCCAATGCTGGGCCCTCAACCAGTAAAGTGACCACCATACCTCAGACGGGGAAAACCGAGAATGCCATCCATAAGGAAGAAGATACAGTAGTGAGTAGCAGGTGCACGTCTATGGCGGGACTGAAAGCGAGCCGATACTGACTGTTCTATTCTGTGCGACTCCGAAGTATCCAAACCTGCCAAACCGAGCCAGTACCATAGCTACCAAACAACATCCGCCATCCCATTAGCTGAGGCAAACGAGATCCAGCAGATGGGTAACACCTTCCTGCAGGCCACAGAAGCTTTCAGAAGCAGGTGGCTAGAGGTCAGGAACCCCCGAACTGGTCAACCCGTCCAGGCAAACCTGGTGGTGAACTGTGTGTCAGAAAAGAGCTCCGATATGAGCATAAAGCTAAAACGCTCCACTCTCCGGCGACCAAACCTCCCTCGGAATAATCATGTGTTTGGGAATATCCGGTGTTCGTTCCGGTGCGGAATGCGGCAGAGTGCGTATAGTGAAACGGCTTCACATGGAAAAACAAAAGCCAAAACAGGATCCTTACGACACTGGCGTAAAGCACGTACATCCAGTTAGCCTTTTCATTAACACTGTTGGGTTAAGTGCTGAGTTGTGGCGCCGCTGGTTTCACTCAGGTCCTTTAGTCCTTGTTAGCGTATGGAACTCACGCACACACACACACCACTCGATACAGTAGTGTTGTTTACACAATCCTAGAGATGACATCAGCTTTTGTGACATCACTTCCTGTCTGAAGCCGCAGACGATGTCAGCATCAGGAGGCGGGGCCTGTTTTTTTTTTTTTCGCACAAAGGCACACGCGCACACGCATACCGGTGAATCACTGTTGTTCGCTGTGTGACGTCACACATACCGGTGAATCACTGTGTGACGTCGCTGCTGTTGGTGATGCTAATGCTAACAGCTTGCTGGTAAGCTAGGGAAGTGACATCAAGGACGAAGGAAAATCTCTCTCTCTCTCTTTCTCACCCACATGTACGAACCTGCGACTGACGTTAAAAGGCTCTCAGACTCCGAAGGTGCCCCCAGCAGTGTGTGAATTCGGAGGTTGGAGTGATTCTAATAATCGTAATAATAATAATACTGATATTAATAATAATAATTGGCCTCTTGGTTTCACAGCTTTGCGTTTTGAACAATCTTCGCTTTGCCTCCGGACCCCCCAAAAATACAAAAAACAGTATATCAGTCCGACTCCCACCTTCCGACGCATGCTCCAAGCTCCGGCTGGATTGAAGCACCTCAGGGACCAAAGAGGATATCAAAGCACCAGTGAACTTTGACCTGTGACATCATCAAGCCATGACTACTTTACTCCAGAAATGCATGCGGAGAGCAGACGAGCTCTTTCCAGCGTTTGCAGCTCCATGAACCAAGAGCTTTAGATTACAGAGCCGCGAGCCGCAGCTCTCGGGACTCTCGGTGAAGTCCGTCGCTGTTCTGTTTGATCCGTTTTGCCAGGCACCAGCGCCGCCGCTTCCTCCGAGCGCTGGCAGCCACCATTTACTTCAGTAGGCCTGTTTTTTTTTCTTTTAAGGAATCTCATTCATTCTCTTTTAGCGGCCATTGTTTAGTTTGTGTGTTTGTGTGATGATAAATCAACAAAAATGAAGGGAAATTAAAAATAAAAATCAGATACAAATACAAACCCATGCAGCACATGCAGCGAAATAACACAAAGGAAGCCTACAAATAAGAAAATCTACAAATGAATGAAAAACACTCACAAAAATCAACCCAACATAAATAAAGCAGTGGTTGTTACAGTGTCTGTCTATACGAGAAGCGGAGATGCACACAGTTAGCTGAAAAACCCAAGTTGTTAAGAAAGCAGTGTGCGGTGATTTCCAAAACTAAAAAAAAAAAAAAAACTGTAACATGAAAAAGCAGAGAGCAGATCTGGTTGGTGTTGTTTGTTGGCGCTCCACCAAAGACTTTTGTTTTGGGAGCATTTCAGACGAAAGAGGAGAACCCAGCGATGGGGGGACGAGGGCCGGGGGCCAGGCTGCTGGGAGGCCGGTAAACCGGCCCTTGCTGGCCGGGCGGGTTAGCGCTCTGCTGGGACGGAGTAGGAGTCCGGCTGCCTTTGGGCCTGAAGAGGTTGGCCTGGCTCTGAGCCTGCGGCTGGGCCTGAGGCTGGGGCTGGGGTTGGGGCTGTGGCTGCGGCTGCGGGGGCAGCGGGGGCAGCGGTGGGGGGACGGCGGAGTGGTCGGCCTCTCCAGACTCAGACTCGGTGTAGCTGTAGGCTTGAGCCCGAGAAATGCCCTTCTGCTGCCGGCGCCAGGAGTTATAGTAGGTGGGGTCGCTGATGTAGTGATTCACGAAGGAGTGCGTCTTCTGGCGATTCGGATCGACTTCATATTCGCTGTCGCTGCCCTGAGAGAGAGGAAGAGAGAGAGAGAGAGGGAGAGAGAGAGGATGAGAAGAGTTAGCCTTGCAGCCTGTTTTCATCTGCATGTACAGACGGATTAGAAAGACTGGCGAAGAGTGTATCAGGATGTAGGAAGTTCCCACAAACTCGTGCATTCTGTTTTCACAGTCCCTGTTGGGGTTTAGTGGGTATTACCGCCTACTTTGGCAGGAAGGGGCCTTTTGAATGGCATGCAAAACGACCAATCACAGAAAGCTGTTTAGCAGGATGTGTAGGATGTCAGGCAATTGTCAAAACAGTGCTGCAACAAAAACACACCCATGCGAGACAAAGAGAACCTGAGGCTATTATGGCTAAATAGCGTTAAAAGAGGGAAAGTTTTTATCAGTCTAGGTACTATATATCACTCTAAAGTGCTTCCTGTTGTCATGCAAATCAGCCTGCGGTAACTACATGCTAACGGTGCCCAAATAGCAGT
The DNA here is from genome assembly GCA_024036415.1 of Prochilodus magdalenae. Classification (NCBI taxonomy): domain Eukaryota; kingdom Metazoa; phylum Chordata; class Actinopteri; order Characiformes; family Prochilodontidae; genus Prochilodus; species Prochilodus magdalenae. Next base: position 180,580 of record JAMWET010005187.1, on the reverse strand, counting down.
AGCCTGAATATGGTCCACACACAGTAGTGCATACAGCTATAATAAGAGCATGAGTGACGTGTAGGTAGCCAATCAGAGAGTAACTTAAGTATGCACAACCAATCAGGGCATGACTGAAGTATGTATAGCCAATCATGGTGTAAATTAAGTATGGATAGCCAATCAGGTTGTAGATAGCCAATCGAAGAGTAAATGAAGAATGGATAGCCAATCAGAGCATGACTGAAGTAGCGATAACCAATCAGGGTGTAGCTGAAGTGTAGATAATCAATCAGGACGTGACTGAAATGTAGATAGCCAATCAGGAAGAGACTGAAATGTAGATAGCCTATCAGGTAGAGACTGAAATGTGGACAGCCAATCAGAGAGTAACTAAAATGTAGATGGCCAATCAGGAAGAGACTGAAATGTAGATAGCCAATCAGGAAGAGACTGAAATGTAGATAGCCAATCAGGAAGAGACTGAAATGTGGACAGCCAATCAGAGAGTAACAGTAATGTAGATAGCCAATCAGGGCATGACTGAAAGGTGGACAGCCAATCAAAGAGAAACTGTAATGTAGATGGCCAATCAGGGCATGACTGAAATGTAGATAGCCAATCAGGACATGAGGGAAGTGTGGACAGCCAATCAGAGAGTAAGAAATGTACATAGCCAATCAGGACATGACTGAATTGTGGATAGCCAATCAGAGAATAACTGAAATGTAGAAAGCCAATCAGAGAGTACCCGAAATGTACATAGCCAATCAGGGCATGACTGAATTGTGGATAGCCAATCAGAGAAGTAACTAAAATGTAGATAGCCAATCAGGAGGTGACTGAAGTGTGGACAGCTAATCAGAGAGTAACTAAAATGTAGATAGCCAATCAGGGCATGACTGAAGTGTTGATAGCCAATTAGTGCTGACATTAAGGGGGCGATATTAAGAGGACAGCGGCGATGAAGGGTCCTGAAAGAATGGAGTGGACAGGGCAAGACCCCGTCAATCAACACAGAAACAGATAGCTACAGTTGCTCACCCAATGAGGCGGAGGAACAGGGGGGCCCCCAGGCTTATAGGAGAACACAAGCGCCTCCTAGGGGTGAACAGAGACACTGCGTTGACAGTAGCACTGGGTGGACAGTAACACTTTCCTGCTTGAGCTTCTTACAAAGTCAGCCAAAGCAGAGTCATACAACATTTTAATAAGGGGAAAAAGGATGATGTCATGTCCATGCCTTGCTTTATCCCAACACCCAAAGATCATCTGTGATTGGTCAAGATGCTCAGAGCACACAGTCAAACATTTAGTGATGGGTTTGGGGCTCGTTTGCATATTGCGCTCTTTTGCTGCAGCCGAATTGGAAAAGCTGATGCTGCAGTGATGGTGACTAAGCGCTCTGCGGCCTTCAGAGTGCAGAATCTGATATAAATGGGTTTTCTTTATTCCGAAGGGGACGGATTCAATCTGCCGATTGTGATGCAATCTTGCTGAAATACAGGCCTACGCAAAAATGCTGAAAAAGCACCAAGCGCTCAGAACAGTTGGCAAGCGTGACCATTAGCCTAAATCTTCACCCCTCCTCCCTCATTCCTTAACTCCAGAACTCATTCATATTCCTCCCTCCGTCTGCTTTCCGTCTCATTTTGGCAGAACCGACTTCAGCGTCAGGGAGGTTCCATGGAGAATCAAAAAGCCCCCTCTAGTTTACCCCAAGTGTTTGCTGTCTGAAGTTGGATTCTTTAGTTATAGCCCTGTAGCTATGAGGCTAATGTAGCTAACAAGCTATGGAAACTTATACCCCACCAATTAGCATGATGCTAACTGCATGGCCAGGCCTTACAGTGTTGTTTCTGACACGGTATGATACAGCGTTACCTAAAAACATGGACAACAGTGCGGGCAAGGTTGAAGATGTACTGTCACTCTGTGCACCATTTACTTGCTCATGTATACACACAAATGAATTTCCAGCATTTCTAGTATTTGAGGCAAAGGGAAAGACCCCATCTGTGTGTCCACACCCGCCAGACAGGAACTCTGGGATTTGGGAATTCAGGAATTCTGTTGTTGGATTCTGACACTGCGCCTGACTCAGAATGCCTGATGATCCACCATGTCACACTCACATCTGCTCAGTTTCTGGACATGCTGGAAGAATAAAGCTCAGCGTTATAGGGCACACTTATCACTGCACAAAATTACTCCTCGATTTGGATCTCAGAATGGAATTTTTAGGTTGGGAATGTGACTGGAACTCATTGGTGGTAATGGTATGGTGGTGTGTACGGATAAACGAGTCTTTATTCTTCATTATTCCATCATTATATCCAGCATTATTATTCAGAAAGAAAGCCTCTGATCTAATGCAGCTCCAGAATGAAAGCTTCCAATCTACTGCAGCTCCAGAGTCTGATCTACTGCAGAGATCCCTGGACCAGAGATTCCTAATCTACTGCAAGCCTTCTGCCCTACTATGAAAGCTTCTGATCTAATGCAGCTCCAGAAAGAAAGCCTCTGATCTAATGCAGCTCCAGAATGAAAGCTTCCGATCTACTGCAGCTCCAGAATGAAAGCTTCCGATCTACTGCAGCTTCTGAATGAAAGCTTCCGATCTACTGCAGCTCCAGAATATAAGCTTCCAATCTACTGCAGCTCCAGAATGAAAGCTTCCGATCTACTGCAGCTTCAGAATGAAAGCTTCCGATCTACTGCAGCTTCAGAATGAAAGCTTCCGATCTACTGCAGCTTCAGAATGAAAGCTTCCGATCTAATGCAGCTCCAGAATGAAAGCTTCCGATCTAATGCAGCTCCAGAGTCAGATCTACAGCAGAGATCCTTGGACTGGAGATTTCTAATCTACTGCAAGCCTTCTGCCTTACTATGAAAGCTTCTGATCTACTGCAGCTCCAGAATGAAAGCTTCCGATCTACTGTAGCTCCAGAATAAAAGCTTCCGATCTACTGCAGCTCCAGAATGAAAGCTTCCGATCTACTGCAGCTTCAGAATGAAAGCTTCCGATCTACTGCAGCTTCAGAATGAAAGCTTCCGATCTAATGCAGCTCCAGAATGAAAGCTTCCGATCTAATGCAGCTCCAGAGTCAGATCTACAGCAGAGATCCTTGGACTGGAGATTTCTAATCTACTGCAAGCCTTCTGCCTTACTATGAAAGCTTCTGATCTACTGCAGCTCCAGAATGAAAGCTTCCGATCTACTGTAGCTCCAGAATAAAAGCTTCCGATCTACTGCAGCTTCAGAATGAAAGCTTCCGATCTACTGCAGCTCCAGAATGAAAGCTTCTGATCTAATGCAGCTCCAGAATGAAAGCTTCCAATCTACTGCAGCTCCAGAGTCAGATCTCCTGCAGAGATCCCTGGACTGGAGATTCTTAATCTACTGCAAGCCTTCTGCCTTACTATGAAAGCTTCTGATCTACTGCAGCTCCAGAATGAAAGCTTCTGATCTAATGCAGCTCCAGAAAGAAAGCCTCTGATCTAATGCAGCTCCAGAATGAAAGCTTCCGATCTACTGCAGCTCCAGAATGAAAGCTTCCGATCTACTGCAGCTTCTGAATGAAAGCTTCCGATCTACTGCAGCTCCAGAATATAAGCTTCCAATCTACTGCAGCTCCAGAATGAAAGCTTCCGATCTACTGCAGCTTCAGAATGAAAGCTTCCGATCTACTGAGCTTCAGAATAAAGCTTACGCGATCTACTGCAGCTTCAGAATGAAAGCTTCCGATCTAATGCAGCTCCAGAATGAAAGCTTCCGATCTAATGCAGCTCCAGAGTCAGATCTACAGCAGAGATCCTTGGACTGGAGATTTCTAATCTACTGCAAGCCTTCTGCCTTACTATGAAAGCTTCTGATCTACTGCAGCTCCAGAATGAAAGCTTCCGATCTACTGTAGCTCCAGAATAAAAGCTTCCGATCTACTGCAGCTCCAGAATGAAAGCTTCCGATCTACTGCAGCTCCAGAATGAAAGCTTCCGATCTACTGCAGCTCCAGAAAGAAAGCTTCCGATCTACTGCAGCTCCAGAATGAAAGCTTCTGATCTAATGCAGCTCCAGAGTCAGATCTACTGCAGAGATCCCTGGACTGGAGATTCTCAATCTACTGCAAGCCTTCTGCCCTACTATGAAAGCTTCTGATCTACTGCAGCTCCAGAATGAAAGATTCCGATCTACTGCAGCTCCAGAATAAAAGGTTCCGATCTACTGCAGCTCCAGAATGAAAGCTTCCGATCTACTGCAGCTCCAGAATGAAAGCTTCCGATCTACTGCAGCTCCAGAATGAAAGCTTCCGATCTACTGCAGCTCGAGAATAAAAGGTTCCGATCTAATGCAGCTCCAAAAAAAAAAAAGATTCCAATCTACTGCAGCTCCAGAATGAAAACTTCCAGTCTACTGCAGCTCCAGAATGAAAGATACCGATCTACTGCAGCTCCAGAATGAAAGATACCGATCTACTGCAGCTCCAGAATGAAAGCTTCCGATCTACTGCAGCTCCAGAATGAAAGCTTCCGATCTACTGCAGCTCCAGAATGAAAGCTTCCGATCTACTGCAGCTTCAGAATGAAAGATACCGATCTACTGCAGCTCCAGAATAAAAGGTTCCGATCTACTGCAGCTCCAGAATGAAAACTTCCAGTCTACTGCAGCTCCAGAATGAAAGATTCTGATCTACTGCAGCTCCAGAAAGAAAGGTTCCGATCTACTGCAGCTCCAGAATGAAAGCTTCTGATCTACTGCAGCTCCAGAATGAAAGATTCTGATCTACTGCAGCTCCAGAATGAAAGATACCGATCTACTGCAGCTCCAGAATGAAAGATACCGATCTACTGCAGCTCCAGAATGAAAGCTTCCGATCTACTGCAGCTCCAGAATGAAAGCTTCCGATCTACTGCAGCTCCAGAATGAAAGCTTCCGATCTACTGCAGCTCCAGAATGAAATATTCAAATCTATTTCATAGTGACATAAATCAGTCTGCATCTCCACAGTGAAGTCTCATGTAGTGCTCATCCTAAGAAGCAGACATCCCACCACATTCCCGGTCTCCGTTCTGCTGTTTGGAACGGAGTTGCTGTTAATTAGCTGAGCTGGGCTCAGTCTTCTCTTCCGCTCAGAGGCCTCTTTTCCTTTGGCATGAAAGCTAACGCACACATACCGCACTGCTCTGGCCTTTCTGTGCCTCGACTCGCATATGCAGCACATATGCCTCAGCTCAAATTCCATGCAAACCAGCTGCAGATCCTCCAAAACCACACTTCCAGAATCCCGAATCCCCTCAATACACAACGTCCTGTTTCTGTTTCTCCACTGTACACATGAACGCACACCATGACCGTCCAGGTCAGGGCTCATATGGCTTCATGACTTCTATACAGGACACGCGTAAATGCTTCAGTCTCATCATCTCAGGTGGCTTCTTGAGAAGCGGCTCGAGAGAATGTCAAACGTGAGCGGAGCTGCGGCAAGCCAACGAGGAACTACTGAACACCCTAACACAGACGTCTGGAAACGTTTTGATTGTCCTCACTGATAGTCTAAAATCGGAGTGTCCAGGCTTTATGCTTGTGGCTATATGAATGCATCTCATTTCCCCGTCAGGTTCTGGAAAAGACGGTGACACCACGGCTCAAGTGCTCTCCCTGATTTTTCCTCCTCTGGTTTCTGTGAGAGCAGGATCGGCCCCCTTTTCCATTCCTCCCTACCACGTTCCTGAGCTGGATGTGCTACAGTTTGGTCCCTCTCCAACTCCGAAACTGAGACCCGTCCAGCGCGAGGCTCCAGACGCAGCTCCAGCGATTTTCTCTGGCATCTGAGGGAAAACCGCCATCGAGACGACGAATGCCTTTGAGGAACTCAGATCAGATTAGCGAGGTTCCTCAAAGGCATTCGTCGTGTCGCCGGTGGTTTTCCCACATGGACGGCTGTACAGCGTCTTGGTTTTGAGAGCCCATCGGAGAAGACATTCCATTTCGCTGAGCGTACTGTGTTGCTTTTGAAAGCCATCACGGAACATCTGTTTTGATCGGCTAGCGCAGAGCGTAGGCTGGTATTCGGAATGCTGTCGGTTATGAGACTCTACGAGAGGGAATATTTAAATGACCTCAGAGAGAAGCTTCCCTTGGGGACCGTATCCAGATTTTGGTGGGCTGTGTTTGTTTAGGGTCCCAAACAAAATGAGCCTCATTTACGGAGCATCCCGAAAATGATACTCCGGTAACGCTTCCTATGAATCCTGTACTCTAGGCGATCTATAAGGCTATAAGGCACGTAGGACACCTTATAACGCCAGGCATAACTACACTGTTAGCACCGATAGCTCATCTGCTGCTGCACAGTGCAGTGTTGGTCATCCTCTAGACCTTCATCAGTGGACACAGGACGCCGCCCACAGGACACTGCCCACAGGACACCGCCCACAGAACGCTGACCACAGGACGCTGCCCACAGGACGCTCGTTGTTGTGCTGGATAGTTTTGGCTGGTGGACAATTCTCAGTCCTGCAGTGACACTGAGATGCCCGGTAACACTGCTGTGTCTGATCCACTCACTCCAGCCTGTTCTTCAATGGTCAGGACCCCCACAGGACCACCACAGAGCAGGTATGATGTGGGTGGTAGATCATTCTTAGCACTGCAGTGACCCTGACAGGGTGGTGGTGTGTTAGTGTGTGTGGTGCTGGTGTGAGTGGATCAGACACAGCAGTGCTGCTGGACACCTCAGTGTCACTGCTGGACTGAGAATCGTCCACCAACCAAAACTATCCAACTAACAGCGTCCTGTGGGCAGCGTCCTGTGGGCAGTGTCCTGTGGGGCAGCATCCTGTGACCAGTGATAAAGGACTAGAGGATGACCAGCACTGCACTGTGCAGCAGCAGATGAGCTATCGTCTCTGACTGTCCATCTACAAGGTGGAGCAGCAAGGTAGGAGTGTCCAATAGAGTGGACAGTGAGTGGACACAGCGTCTAAACACTCCAGCAGCACTGCTGTGTCTGATCCACTCATACCAGCACCACCCACACTAAAACACCACCACCACGTTAGTGTCACTGCAGTGCTGAGAATGATCCACCACCCACATACTACCTGCTCTGTGGTGGTCCTGTGGGGGTCCTGACCATTGAAGAACAGGGTAATACAGTACACAGAGAAACAGATGGACTACAGTCTGGAACAGTAGAACTACAGAGTGTCCTGTACGGTCAGTGGAGCTGGTAGCAATGCGTGCTGGCTAATGAGGTGGCTTTATATTCCACATGTGTCTGTAGTGGTCTGTGGTCAGCTGTGGTAAGTGACGGACACTGGTCAGTCTTTCATTTGCTGTGTTGTTTGCTTTGGGCTTGGCCTCTGGTGGTCTTTGGGTTTGGCTTCTGGTGGTCTTTGGGTTTGGCTTATGCTCTACAGAGTGTTTGGGTTTGAGGTTGCTGCAGCCGTGTGCCGTTGGGATAAACTTCACATCTCCAGTTCTGTTCATTCGCTCACAGCCATGTTCAACAGGCGTATGTCATGATACTGACCAAGACAGCGGGTTCCGGATTTTTGGGAATTAAACTGGGAATTCACAGTGTGGAGATATGCGGAAGGTTCAGGCAGTGATGATGACGCTCTGTTTTGGTCAGCTTGGTTGAGAGGATCTTCGTGTGGGTTTCAGTGGGCGAGTAAAGAGCCAGTACGTGTTTTGTTGACTGTTCTAGTGTGTTGTTGGTTCCGGGGCTCTATTGTGGGGAACCTGTATTTATTTTTAGGACCCCCCGTTAGCTGCTCTCTTAAATAGCTGCTGTTCTTCCTGGAGTCCGACAGACAAACAGTACAAGGAACAACAAGCAACAAACGAGGGAACTAAACACCAGCCAAATAAAACGGTTCTGTACAGGTTCTGTAGTGGTTCTGTAGATCTTACTTGAAGTTCAGTAGAGTCTGTTCTGTAGTGGGTGTTGAGGTTCTGTAGAGGTTATTTACAGGTTTTGAACAGAATGTTTAGAGGTTCTGTAGAGGTTCTGTGGAGGTGATTTAGAGGTTCTGTAGAGGTTATTTAGAGGTTCTGTACAGGTTATGTAAAGGTTTTTGTACAGGCTGTTTAGAG
>JAMWET010005187.1:145000-170000 GCA_024036415.1 Prochilodus magdalenae | reverse complement strand
AGTTGAGTTTAGAGAAGCCACTTGTTGAGCTATTGGAATTTGTCTTGTTTGATTGGTTTACTGCAAACAGATGGAGGTTTGTCTGTTTTGCCAGTAAACCTAGCTTTTGGGGAGAAGCTCAATCATTTTGAGTGCATAGCTTTAGCATAGCTTTAGGCTACTGTACAGATGATGACACCGCTAGCAGCAGCGAAGCGGATCAGAGAATGAATCAGTGATGATTTCGACAGGGGTGTGAGTAATAGTGAGCTAATTCAGGCTCCCAAGCATGCCTTACAACCGCAGAGTGTTTGTACAGTAACGAAGGACGCAATGCGCGAACCAGTCCAAACACTGAACACTGTGTTGTCATGGTAGATGATCACAGCGAGCTCATGCGGCAGAAACACTCCAGTTTCCAAGACAAACAAGACGAGCTCCTAGTCTGAGCGTGCGTGTTGGAGAGGAGGGAATTCACCCTGGGCTGATCATATGACTCCAGTGTGATCGTATGTCCTCAGAAACTAAGTGGGAAATGGTTTTGCTTTCTGAAGGTGCTGCTCAGTTTGCAGGATCAAATTAAACTGAAAGAAACTGATTTCACCGTTTATGAAATCTGATCTTCAGACGCTGTAATCTGGTAAAACCCTTTCGGCACTGCCGAGACCAAACCAGTTTCACTTCAGTTTTCACTGCTGCTCATGCATTTACCGCAGGAAGCACTGAACTCATAAATCAGAGAAGGCAGCCTACTTATGGACTTCACGTCACTCTCTAAAGCCATATCTGGGACTTGATTAGTTTAACACGGGGAGGTGGGGTGATGTAATTATTACCGGTGTCTCTCAGGGTTTTTAGTCCCGTCCAAATGCGCCGTTTACTGACCGCACGTTCCAGTGGCAGTAAAGATTCCCAAGCCTTCTACTTTTACCCCGACCTCAAAAATAACCCTAGTTAATATTGTTCCCATGGAAATCACCATGTATGTGAATGTTCCTTCATATCCTGTGGGAAAGGAGTTTTTGACGGTGTATAGTGGCGCTCCAGGAGGCATTTAGTGTCTTTGCGCATGTCACAGATACCGTAGGTCGTTGGAGCCAGTGGAGAACTGTATGACCAACAACACTCACATCCAGAAGACAAGTCACAGGCCTTCTGGCGGGGTCAGCCATTGTGTAGTGTCGCCTATAGCCTGCATACATTCTAGAGTATCTATCTATCTATCTATCTATCTATCTATCTATCTATCTATCTATTTGTCTGTTTGTCTGTCTGTCTATCTATCTATCTATCTATCTATCAAGAAGATGTAGCTGCTAATTTTCAACCTATTTTTATTATTTTAGGTGGGCCGTTAAGTGTAACGGGGAGGTTGAGGCAGGTTGCACACGCACAGTGGTTTTATTAAGATTTGTCCGGGGGACAGGGGTCTAAACACAGGTAGGTATTAACAGAGATATGTCTATAAAGGGCGTGAAGACAGCCAGAAACCAAACAAGGGTCAAACTCAGGATAAACACAAACACAACAAAACACAGGGAACAAGATCTGACGGGAAACACGGCTTAGACTCACGAGGGGAACACAGAGACTTCGCGACAGGCAGGGCAAACAAAGGGGTCTTAATGAAAGTCCAAAGGAGTACATATTAGCATCAGGTGTGGGAGTGGGTGGAGCCAGGGTGGAGCAGGAAAAGCAGTGCAATGACATGAAACAACCATATGATGATTGACATATGGAGAAGACCGGACAGACAGACAATAAGATGGTCCTCATCATCTACTGCATCGGTGGTCACAGGATGCTGTTGTTTCGATAGTTTTGGTCAGTGGGTGTATGAGTTTGTGGAGGTGATGGCAGTGTGCATATCCAGTAGCCACTCCCATCTCAGTCACGTGTGCCGAGATTTGGTATCCTGTCCAAATCTGTCAAGAATTTTACAGACGTCCTGCATTAGAACTGCATTAGAACTCCACCCACCATGGAAATTTTATACCTTCCTCAGATCCTGCACATATGCACATGTTCGCCGGCACGCAGAGTCCCATGTCACCTGGCTTATCCATCAACAGCTCTTCTTCTGGGAATGCTAGTGATGTCTAGTTTGGTAATGAGCGTTAGCAGGGTACATACTCATTTCCTCTTCTGGCTTGGGTTTGAGAAATGAGTGCTAATTCACTCTTTCCCCCAAATTCCTGGGAAGACAGAAGCTCGCCAACTGTGGGTGAAGACCTGTGTCTATTATTCCCTAATGTAGACGTCCTAAAGCTTCTGGTCCTGGATTACTGATAATGTTAATGGAACTGTTTGTGTGACCGACTGGCCACTTTGTGTCACATCTACCAGTAAATACAAAATCCTGGACTGTAAGCTGGATACATGGTCCAGATTTGAAGACCTCTGTCCTAATTTACAGGAAAAGGATTTAGATTTTGAGAAATCTGTGGAAGTCAGAGACTTTTTTAAGGGGGTCTTGAAAAGGCCTTCTCTGGAATGAGTGTTTAAAGCTATATAGCCAACTTGGGGTCTACTGTTTTGCCAACTGGCTACTGCTAGAAGCACTCATGCACCTAGCTAACTGGCTAATCCTGGAGATCTGCCCTCTTGTAGAGTCTAGTCCCAACCACAATCAGCTACACCTGCTCCAGCTCTTTAAACATTCAGGACATTCAGAAGTCTGTGATTGGCTGTATCAGGATGAGTGGTGTTGGGTAAGAGGAGGAGGTAGCTGCATGGAAAGTAGACCTCCAGGAGGAGGGATGAAGACCACTGCCTGGGCCGTATGAACATTTTTGGTTGGTTTGGTGTTAATACCACCAAAGCATGGCGATGATGTTCTGCAGCCTGTTGAAAAGGTTGGTCGAAGTTTCGATTCGGACAAGTTCACGCGCCAGCCTATGGGAGATGGCTGTGGGATGGCGCTTCGGTCTTGTTGACTCTGTATTAAATGGATTAGAACCTAATAGCTGCTGTCAGCTCGCATTCAAAGCTGCACAATCCTGATGATACAGCAGGACAAGTTCAGTCAAAACCAACAACATCTACGGCACAAGGCCAGCGGCTGCTCAAGCTTTCGGGCCCACGTGTGGAGCAGGCACTGGAGATAAACTGAAATCGCTTTTATGATGCTAATACTGAGAACCACATTCAAACTATACAGTGGATCTGTTGTTTCTACATACTTGGGTCTGTTGTGGTTTCCTTGAAAGAGCCTTCTAAATCCCAGTTGAACTCCCAGGTACACACTTCTTCAAGGGTTCTTTAGCGAAGACAATGGTTCCATTTAGAACCGTGCGTTATATATAGCTAAGAGGCTCTTTGAATTGCCAAAAAGGGTTCTGCTATTGCCACCATTTCTAGCTAGTAATATAGCACCATATCGTCACTGTCCAAAGAAAAACAAGTATCTCCAAAATAGAAACTTTATAGGAGAGGCCCAAAACCTCATTGGCCTTTAATGTAAGTCAATGGAACCAGACATCTTGCCAAATATTTTTGAGCTTCTTCTGTTGGTCCATTCATCATGAGATTCTCACTCAGTGGCGACAGCAGCTGATGTGTTCAGATAATGCATAAAAGTAAAAATGGACAAAAGTGGAGATACAGGTTTTTCATTGGACAGCAACGATTTATATTTCCATCAGCTTGAAGAACCATTACACCGTTCAAAGAACCATTTAGGCACCCAAGTCTTAAACACAGTCAGTGCCTTTACACAAAACCCTTACACAAAAGTCACATTCACCTCACATGTGAAGTGTGCAGAAACCATGTGTTTACCAGTGATCATACTCGATCTCACAAGGCCATTCACATGAGAAACAGGAAGCTTGAAGGTTTTAAGTCATGGGGTTGTTTATAAGTGGCTGCTTCGAGGTGTAAATGTGAGTGTCTGCTGTTTGATGATCATATCAGTCAGTTAATCACTTTTTAACTCAAAGAAAATGGAGATTATATTAACTGTCCGTCACAGTCATTAGAGATTCGGATTACTCTGGCCTTGGTAACCAACCTGGCCACCAACCGCAACCACAGGACGAAAAAAAAACAGTCCCTTGTGACTAAAACACCTCCACCAACACCTACAACAGCTGTGATTGGATTGGGCATGTACTGGACGAGTTTCTGGATGTAGGCCACATCAATGTTCAGGCACTCTGGCAGTTGGGCCAGATTTGGTGGATGCCTTCCCTGGTCCAATTCCGAGGAGAATTCCCTATGGACTGGGATTTTCCCACTGCTGGTAGACCCTTATGTCCGTATGCTTCCATACACCTGCAGATTCAGCTACTTCCTTCACACTATGGTCTTTGGCCACACCCACATGCTCAGTCCCTCCTTCCAGCCAATCATTAACATCTGCTCTGGAGCGTTTACCACACATGGTACGAGACATTCCCTGCACTGTAGCACCTCTTCCCAATCTATGGATCCCGTCACTCACACCCCACAGGTATTTATAGCCCCATCATCCTCATACAGCACCATCTGTTGGTGCCTGAAGTTACTACCACCATAAACACACAAGATGACTCATATTTTGTCTGGTTTGCTTATATTTACTGTGCTAATTCATGAAATGAGCATGCTAAGCCATATGAGATTGAGGAGACGTGCTAATTTAAAATAATGGCTTCTCCTACAACAATGCTACAGCCAGTGGGAAACTATAAAAGTCTGTTTGCCCATTTCTCAGTACCATTTTGACTCCCAGTTGCCAGATTTTGTCAAATTTGAGGCCATGGAAGCACAAGAGATGGGCAAGGGATGTAGAAAAAGGCAGGTAAATATTGGAGATGCTTTTGACAGATGGACCAGCTTAGAGCCCAGAGGGTCTTTGAGACAGAAGTTGAATTGGCTAATTGTCTACTGGAAAGGTCAGCATTGAGGTCAGCTGAGGTCAGCTATCCTTAACTAATTGTTCCTAGCTGCTAGTGAGGATGGACATTTGAAGTCTTTTGAACATTCAAGTACACTGATAATCCCATGGTACCATGGTCAGTTGGGTTATCAAGGCAGGCCACAGCTGTTTGATTGAGCTCATATTGTGAATGAGCTTCAGATCTGGGGACGAGGAGGCGGGGTCAGAGAACTCGCTAAAATTTCAAAGTTGGACTGCAGTGCACATTTTAATCACTTGCTGTCAATATAACTAGATGATCCTCTGTTGAGTCCTTAGACTGTCCTGGTAGAACCAAACTGCACCATGAAAGAGAGCGCCCTCAGCTGCCCTTCCCTCCGTTATCGGCTACCCGAAGGCAGCTCAATAGGCAGAGAGATCAGGACTGATCCATCCACTTCAGCTTCAAATGGACGTTCCTGTGGCTCTCTTGAGTGAGATAACACTCGGCACTGCCAGGGGGCCGCCGCAGACACAATCGCCCCTCTGTTCCTCACTCCAGATCAAAGATTTTAGAGACTCTTGAGTCATTGAGGCGCTGGCCGCGTCTGTCCACGAAGGATAATGGAGGACTTACAGGGTTTGACTTCAGGTGAGTGTGTTTGGATAGATCTGCCAAAGCCACGATGACACACCAAAAAGCTATTTCTTCTCTCTGCTCTCCGTCCAAAGGACTTTAAATGCTCGAGGGGGAGTTTTTTTGTGTGTGTGTTTCTCCCTGGTAAAACTGGCAACCATCTTCAGTGTGAGGGTTTCCTCCTTAAAGAAAGTTTGGTTTGGTTAAAATAAATTCCCCAGCTTCTCCACTAACACCACCATCCTCAAATGGAGTTCAATAGCCAAAACAAGGCTTATATACGCTAATCGTTATAGAACAGTGGCACAAACAGCTGCACCCAGAGGGGAAGGGAACTTGGTGGGAAGGTTTGACATCGTGAGACATGCAAATGATTTAAGCTTCACACTTATGGAATCCAGTGAGCAGTGGTGTCCTCCATGAGTCCTCCTGTTAGTGCAGCACCATTGGCAGACGGCTGCACCACGCAGGACTACATGCACACAGACCGTTACCACGACTGTCCTTAACACCACGCCACCGTCACCAAAGACTGCAGTGGTGTCGTACCAGACTGTCATGGAGTGACTCAGAATGGCAGCGGGTCATCTTCAGTGACGAGTCCCGCTTTAGTCTTGGTGGAGGCGACCAACGAATCCGTGTGTGGAGGCACCGTGGTCAGCGCCAAGTTCAACAGTTTGTTGTCACATCCAGTATGTCACATTTACGCCCCACCAGTTAGCATGGTGCTCAGCTGAATGAGATGTGGTGTTTCTTCCAGTGCTACAGAGCTGTAGAGGAAAATTTGATTTTGATTTGATCCCACAGTGGGGAAATTTAGTCTCCGCATTTAACCCATCCGTGAAGTGAAACACCCACATACACACTCACTAGTGAATACACACACTGGGGGGCAGTGAGTACACTTACGCGGAGCGGTGGGCAGCCCTATCCACGGCACCCGGGGAGGTTAGGTGCCTTGCTCAAGGTCACCTCAGTCATTACTGTCAGTTCAGGGAACCGAACCGGCAACCCTCCGGTCACAAGGCTGGTTCCCTAACCTCCAGCCCAGACTGCCCCAAGGAAAAGGAATCGAATCTTCTTCAATGAACAGAGGTTACAGAATCTCTGAAATGGTTCCATACGGGTGAACTTTCCAAGAGTTTTTAATTCCTGTTTCTCACTTTTATGACAAAAAAAAAATTGAAGTCTTAAATACTCGTATGTTGGATTTGCCTCTTTTAGCCACGAACCAGAAGTGCCATTTATACCATTTGTGCCCATATCCTTTCTGGTGGGCAAGGTTTCAGTGCGTCCTCATTACCGAGGTCCAAATTGGCATGCACATCTTAAAGTCTGGGGGGAAATGGTATAAAATTTGATTTATCTATCGGTTCAAATGTAGCTTCTTTTAATAGAGAGAGAGGTGACTCATGCATTTCAGTGGTTTGGGAGCTCCTAGAAGGGCTTGGATATAAGGAATACGTCATACTGCATTGTGGGAAGAGTGCTGCAGCAGTGGTCCAGTGTGTGAATAGAAAGCTGGGGAGAGTATAATCTGGAACAGCTTTGTCCATGTGCTTCTGTAAGGGAGTTAAAAATAACCTCCTTACATTTAATGTGCATTCAGCCATTATTAAAATAACGCTACATATAGTTTTAGAAGTGTCTTTAATACGTCATTTCTTTCATTCATTTCTTGTTGGCTTTGGGGTGCAAATATCCCAGAGTCTGAGAATACGCCCTCAGGACAGAGTCATACTCCCAGTCTGAAAAGGTAAGCTGGTATATAACCACAAAGAGGGCGTATAAAGGAAGATGTATAACAAATGACAACTAATTCTTAACAAGAACCTCCATTGTGGTCTTCTGGCACCTCAGACATTCAGGACTTGATTTGGACCTAGTACCTTAGAGGCTCAACACTCAACACAGAGTGACACTTTAAAGACTCAAGGACTCAACTCAACCTCGCACCTCAGAGACTCGAGACTCAACTCAAACTTCAGAAACCAGAGACTCGAACCAAATTCAAACCTCAAAGACTTGACTAAGACATACAGTTCAGAGACTCGACTCTGATTCGCACATCAGACACCAAAGACTCCCCTCAGACTCTCTCCTCAGAGGCTTGACTCAAACCTCAGAGATTTGACTAAGACTCACCCCTCAGAGACTCGAGACTCACCTCAAACTTCAGAAACCCGAGTCTCGACTATGACTTGTACCTCAGAGACTCAAACCAAATTCAAACCTCAAAGACATGACTAAGACAAACAGTTCAGAGACTCGAGACGCAACTCTGATTCGCACATCAGACACCAAAGACTCACCTCAGGCTCGCTCTGCAGAGGCTTGACTCAAAACTCAGAGACTTGACTGAGACTCACACCTCATAGACTCGAGACTCACCTCAAACTTCAGAAACCCGAGACTCGACTATGACTTGTACCTCAGAGACTCAAACCAAATTCAGACCTCAGAGACTTAACTAATTCATACAATCCAGAGACTCGACTCTGATTCACACATCAGACACCAAAGACTCTCCTCAAGCTCGCTCCGCAGAGGCTTGACTCAAAACTCAGAGATTTGACTAAGACTCACAGCTCAGAGACTCGAGACTCACCTCAAACTTCAGAAACCCAAGACTCGACTATGACTTGTACCTCAGAGACTCAAACCAAATTCAAACCTCAGAGACTTGACTAAGACGTACAATTCAGAGACTTGAGACTCGACTCTGATTCGCACATCAGACACCAAAGACTACCCTCAGACTCTCTCCTCAGAGACTCGACCCAGATTCTTCCCTGAAACACTCAAGACTTGACTCAGACTCAAACCTTAGAAGTTCAAGACTTGACTTGGACTCTACCCTTACAGACTCAAGACTTGCTTTAAACTCGAACCTTACAGACTTGAGACTCGACTCAGACTCACACCTCAGAGACTTGACCATTGATTCTGACCATATACTTGATAAGGTCGTGTATCTCTACAGTGACCAACACGAGTCCACATCCCACAACAGAGGCAGAATGGTTTGTTAGTGTTAATGATTCCTGTCGCAGCTTTCCAAAATTCATAGGTACCAGTTTTGTCCTACCTCATACAAGGTCATATGGAACCCTGTATTATATCTTGTGCTATTTTAATTAATCACCTCATTCACATACCTTAGCTTAGCTGCTATGCCGGACCAGTAAACCGCTGAATGGAACCTAAAACCTAAGGCAGCACATTAGCAACACTAACTCCACATACTCACTGTTGTAGAGGTCCTCCAATCTGTTCTTACGGTGTGATGAATCTGGAACCCAGTGAATTTCTGAATGTCGCATCATGAAAACTCCTACGACACGTTTGTTCTTATGGATATGTACCCCGTGTGCCCCGGTTTAGGCCGTGGTGGCACAGCGTGACCTTGGTAATGTTCCGTTTGTCCAGTTTTCTCTCTATCGATTTATTTTTCACAGTTGTTATTTTTGGCAGGGCCGTAACGCTACCCTGTTGCAGACAGAAGCCAGGACTGTTGTTTTGAAGTGAAAAGGGCTTTGTCTGTTTCAGGGTCACGCCTGTTCCCCAGGGGCGTCATTGTTGTAGCTCCTTTGTAGTAAACAGGTTGACATGACTCTGCAGCCATGCTCTATGACTCCCACCTCACCCAGGCCCAGAAAGATCCGACTCTATAAAACTTCGGGAGATCTTTTAGAACATGTATCAATCCTGCCCCCGCCACCTACACAGCAGATCTGGCCTGGATTCGAACATTCCCAGTTACGGCTTTAGAACTAAAGCAGGCCAGGACGGTCCATTTCTGGAGGGCTCGTAACCTACTTATGGGACACATTTGTTCTTTTACAAAATGCCCTTTAGGATACATCCCGGGCCTGACTATATAAACCCTTGGAAGTCACAGTTATTACTACTATCATTATTATTATTATTATTTTACTCATTGTTTATTAAAAATGGCCAGTATAGAAATCATAGAGTCTACCATTATTACTTAATTTAAAAAAATAAAAAATGCTAAACCCTTTCTTAACACCCATGGTGAGCCCTATCACCAGTGCCCCATCTCTCATTAAGGCCAGGATCATGACTTTTGCTAGGGCGAGGCCTACAACCCTAAAAATGCCATCCTCACAGTGAAGCATGCTGGTGAAAGCATGTGGTATTTTGAAGAATAACATCACGACTTCTGCTGCCAGTCTAGGGTTAGGTCGTTGCTGGGTCTTCCAACAAGACTATGACCCAAGACATACAAGTTAGTCCCAAACTTTGACCAAGAAACCAAAATCAAGGTTCTGGAGTGGCCCTCTCAGAGCCCTGTACTCAATCCTATTGAGAATCGGTGGAGGGATCTCAAGGTTCGGAGTCCATGCTCGGAGACCAAGCAGTTTGCATGATCTTGAACAATTTGCCAAGGAAGAGTGGGCTAAAATCCACCAGGAGACACGTGCCAACTTAGTTAGAAACTACCAGAAGAGGCTGAATCAGAAAGGCTACACTATTGACTATTAGATGTTGTCTTTGTTCTTGTGGACGCCCACAATCTATAAAGACTGAAGATGATGGCCCATGTCATTGGAAGAATAAGGGTTTTAATTGATTTTATAAGGGGGGCTAATAATTTTGACCTAAACTGTATATATATGACATCGGGAATGAGGAAAGAGCTGAGCAGTGTGACGTAATCGAACAACAGTCATGGCGTCATGATGTTCCCTGACGTGGGCCAATACGAGGAGCTTCCTGCTTCCTCCTGGCTCACATGCATAAACATGGTGGTGCTGCTGCTGTCGGCAGGGAACAATGCTAACAATGCTACCCAAATGCTAACGGCTAATCGCTCATCACAGCTGCTACAAAATGATGGCCCACAATTTGAACCACATCTGTGAAAGTGTGGTGCAATGCATGACACCACGACCTTGCCAGTGAGCTACCACCCCATGTGGGAGAGTGGGGTTTAATTCCCAGTCTGTGCTTCACCAGTAAGAGTCCCTGGGCAAGACTCCTAACACTACACTCACCGAACTGTAATATGATTAATGTTGTAAGTCCCTCTGGATAAGAGCGTAAGACAGTTCATACTTCCTGACCCCCAAGAATTGAACAGTTTTCCTTTTCTTTTCTTTTTCTTTTTCCAGAATACAAAACCACTAGCATCACACACAGCGCTTCTTTAGAAATGACGGACAGTTTCTTGACCCGCCTCCCTGACAGCCGACGTGAACGATGATCGGCCAAATGTGTAGTGTTGCCTGAGTTTCCCGACCAAGACATTTCCAGAATGTATGGAACTTTGACTCCCTGATCTCGACATCATGATCATCATGCTAGACAATAATAAGATGTCCGCTGATCCGAGCCAGACAGGCGATGTCCATCAGAATAATATTTCACAAGCTATAATAAATTAAAACATTCTGTTATTTTTGATACTTAAGTACATTCAAAAGTGCTTTTGTGGGTTTACTCAAGTAGTATTTACTCAGTGTCCAGTAACTACTGCTCAACAGTAGTAGTGGTCTCCTTTCATTGAACAGATGGGGGTAGAGTGGGCCTGATGGTGTTAGCGCATGGTAGGGGGTCACCGATAGCAGTCTGAGTCTGATATCTCAGAGGGTTCCTCGGACCGGTTCTGTGTGTGAGAGTGAGTACCTGTGAATCTGATATCTCGGAAGGCTTCTCAGTCAGGCTGCTGCTCTCGGCTGGAATCAGGTCGTTGTATTTGGTGCTGATGTCTTCATCAGAGTAATGTAGTCCACCTGGACTCGGCCTTGGAGGAGACCTGCACAGGAAAATACATTTTCACTGGATGGTTCCCCAAAACACCACCACAGACTCAGTCTATACCACAGTACCTACATTTAGAGCTTAGAGTTATACACACGACCTAATGAGAAACTGTAGAACAGACTCAGTCTATACCACAGTACCTACATTTAGAGTTTAGAGTTATACACTCCACCTAATGAGAAACTGTAGAACAGACTCAGTCTATACCACAGTACCTACATTTAGAGTTTAGAGTTATACACTCCACCTAATGAGAAACTGTAGAACAGACTCAGTCTATACCACAGTACCTACATTCAGAGCTTAGAGTTATACACTCGACCTAATGAGGAACAATAGAACAGACTCAGTCTATACCACAGTACCTACATTTAGAGTTTAGAGTTATACACTCCACCTAATGAGAAACTGTAGAACAGACTCAGTCTATACCATAGTACCTACATTTAGAGCTTAGAGTTATACACTACACCTAATGAGAAACTGTAGAACAGACTCAGTCTATACCACAGTACCTACATTTAGAGTTTAGAGTTATACACTCCACCTAATGAGAAACTGTAGAACAGACTCAGTCTATACCACAGTACCTACATTTAGAGCTTAGAGTTATACACTACACCTAATGAGAAACTGTAGAACAGACTCAGTCTATACCACAGTACCTACATTCAGAGCTTAGAGTTATACACTCGACCTAATGAGGAACAATAGAACAGACTCAAACTATACCACAGTACCTACATTTAGAGCTTAGAGTTATACACTCCACCTAATGAGAAACTGTAGAACAGACTCAGTCTATACCACAGTACCTACATTTAGAGCTTAGAGTTATACACTCCACCTAATGAGAAACTGTAGAACAGACTCAGTCTATACCACAGTACCTACATTTAGAGTTTAGAGTTATACACTCGGCGTAATGAGAAACTGTAGAACAGACTCAGTCTATACCACAGTGCCTACATTTAGAGCTTAGAGTTATACACTCCACCTAATGAGAACCTGTAGAACAGACTCAGTCTATACCACAGTACCTACATTTAGAGCTTAGAGTTATACACTCCACCTAATGAGAAACTGTAGAACAGACTCAGTCTATACCACAGTACCTACATTCAGAGCTTAGAGTTATACACTCCACCTAATGAGAAACTGTAGAACAGACTCAGTCTATACCACAGTACCTACATTTAGAGCTTAGAGTTATACACTCCACCTAATGAGAAACTGTAGAACAGACTCAGTCTATACCACAGTACGTACATTTAGAGCTTAGAGTTATACACTCCACCTAATGAGAGACTGTAGAACAGACTCAGTCTATACCACAGTACCTACATTTAGAGTTTAGAGTTATACACTCCACCTAATGAGAAACTGTAGAACAGACTCAGTCTATACCACAGTACCTACATTTAGAGATTAGAGTTATACACTCCACCTAATGAGGAACAATAGAACAGACTCAGTCTATACCACAGTACCTACATTTAGAGCTTAGAGTTATACACACGACCTAATGAGAAACTGTAGAACAGACTCAGTCTATACCACAGTACCTACATTTAGAGCTTAGAGTTATACACTCCACCTAATGAGAAACTGTAGAACAGACTCAGTCTATACCACAGTACCTACATTTAGAGCTTAGAGTTATACACTCCACCTAATGAGAAACTGTAGAACAGACTCAGTCTATACCACAGTACCTACATTTAGAGTTTAGAGTTATACACTCGATCTAATGTGCCACCTTAATACAATTGTTCATGTACACTCTATTCTAAAGTTCTAGCTATACCTCCTGTTCTAGATCCCAAAACAAAGTGGAGGCTGATGACAGAAAGCATGAGCTAGCTGTGTTGGTGAACGGATGTAAACTTTTGAGTCACTGGAACTGAATTCAATCTGATAGGTTTGCAGGAGAACGAAGGTTTCTCTTTTATCTGAGGTGTTCAGGCTCTGCCTGCCCAGGTGTTCCTTCCTCACTCACTTCAAAGCCCACAGAGGGACATCTGTACATTCCAGACAAACAGGTTGGAGGGGGATGATGGTGGTACATTAAAGCGATAGTTTGGAGAGAAACTACCCCTTAGCCCAAAGACAGTCAATCAGCCAAGACAAGTTTGGTGTGTGAAGCCTCCTACCCTTCATTACAGCCCCAGAGACCAGAGATTATCGAAACTTACACCACCCGTTAGAAGTTTAGCACGGCTACTCACAGAAGGTGCTTTTCTTTAGCCTACTGTTAAACTGTAGAATAAAAGTGGAGACATCAAATTCTAAATATATATATATATATGTATATCAACATAAATAGTATATATGTAAAGAATATGCCAATGGGCCGCTGTGTTTGCTAACCCAACACGCCAGACGTCTCGGTATGGAGCTGTAGAGGTTCCTAATGGTGTCCTGTGATAATCCATCCCATGCAGCTTGAACATCCTCACACAGTTCCTGCAGATGGTGCGGTAGGGGTGGAGGTGGAGGGACACCAGGTCTTCTGGACGTGTGACAACAAACCGTTCATCTCGGTGCTGACCACGGTGCCTCCACACACGGATTCGTTGGGCGTCTCCACCAAGACTAAAGCGGGACTCGTCACTGAAGATGACCCGCTGCCATTCTGAGTCACTCCATGACAGTCTGGTACGACACCACTGCAGTCTTTGGTGACGGTGACGTGGTGTTAAGGACAGTCGTGGTAACGGTCTGTGTGCATGTAGTCCTGGGTGGTGCAGCCGTCTGCCGATGGTGCTGCACTAAGAGGATGACTCATGGAAAACACCACTGCTCATGGGACGTCAGCAATCGTGGATGTTGGGTCAGTCAGGTAGAGTGATATGGTCCGTCCTTGCTTACGTCACACGTACACCGAGCGTGAAACCTGAACCATTCTCGTATCTCATGATGTCAAACCTACCCACCAATTTTCATTCCTGTGGGTTGTTTCCTTCTGGCTGCAGCTACTCTTTTGATGATCAGAGTAAATATATCCATCATACTGTTTTATTTTTTTTTTATTAAGAGTATTCCAGATTTTCCTCAGTTTGACTCAATTAATTCTTCACTTTAAGATCCAGTGACAGTTCCCGTCTCGCCTAGAACACACAGTGTGCTTCAGTGTGCTTTATTTGAACTCCCGTCGTCCTGTCCAGCGGTCACAGTGCACATGGCTGCTGAAAAGCCATGGATTGTTAGTGGAAAAACGTGGCACAGTTTCCAGGCTGTTTTACAGCGGAAAGCTGGACGGGATGACCCTCGCCGTGTGCTATTGTCATCAGATTTTCCACAGTGTGCAGACGCAGGGGCACTTTCTCGCCCGCACCCCGTATGATCCAGAGCACTGACCTCCTAAATATCACTAGATACATTATATAGGCTCGTTTATATCCCAAACAGTTCAGTGTCTTAGACTGAACAGTAGCATGGCTGTGTTAATGAGTTTATCATGTGTGTTAATGAGGTTTCAGAAGATTAGTGTAGGTGAAAAGCCACTAACTGTGTAGTGGAACCTAATCAAATCTAGTTAGGAGCCGAGTTGTGGACTCTCATAAGGGGTTAACAAACTACGTGCGGTATTAAAATCAACACTCACGGTAACAGTAACAGTGTAATTGCCTATGATTATTCCCAAATGGTGCGCACGTGAGAATGAGGCCATGGTGCGACCGAGAGAGCTTCACGCTAAAAGCCGGGAACAGAACGAGCGGAACGCGTCTCGTTACTGCACGGCAGCTGAAATCTTTTAGCCTCCCTCATTTACAGCCAACGCATTTCCTGTTTTCGGAAAGTTGAAGCTGCATATTTCTGGCTAAAAACACTGGTCGCTGAGAATGCCAGGCCAGAAAACACCAGAGAAGACATCGTGAGAGAAGCAGAGCTGCACTGGCCTGGTGTAGACGCCGTTCTTGCGACAGAAGGAGTTTTTGACGGACAAGCGGCGGTTGTTTAGCTCCAGCGCGGGGAACCGGCCTTCGTCCAGACTGACCATCTCTCCGTGGGTCAGCGCCTTACAGTTGGAGTTGTTGCCTAGAATAAACAAAGCATAGAGACATCGTGACTTCGTGACTCACTCATCATGGAAATCTGATGAATCAATTCAGTTCTGATACATCAGGAAATGATTCAATGCATCCAGGACGAATGAGGCCCCAGGCCCCATTACTGGAGGCACTGGAGGAAACCTGAAGCCTTGTGATCGGAAGGTTGCTGGTTAGATTCCCTGAACCAACATGACACGACACGAGTGAAGTGCCAGGGAGCAAGGCACCTAACCCCCAACTGCTCCGCGGGCATCATGGATGGGGCTGACCACCGCTCCGGGCATGTGTGCTCACTGCCCCCTAGTGTATGCGTGCAGATGTGGGTGTCTCACTGCACAGATGGGCTAATTGGAGCTCAATCGGTCAGTGGTTCTGAGAACAGTGAGCAGAGATGGATCCCTGGGGATGTCAGGGCTGATAGGACACACGGGTCCATGTGAGGTTTTGGAAATGACTAACTCAGGTAGCCATTTTATTAACCTGGTACTCTAAAATATAAGCTCATTCTTTACCTCACACTCTCGCAACTGAACACACTTTTAGCCAAACACTAAACACAGGCCACATTAAATAAACCAATACAAACTGAACACTCTGTTTCTTTTTGGAATACACTGCCACACATACACCACACCCATGAACCATTTGCCCAAACCCAGCCCCCGCAGGTGGAAACACTCCTGGATGATCTTTACAAATCAGCACCTGAGCCCTATAAAAGAGGTCACAGGTTACACATCTTGGAAGACAAGATGCATCCTAATCCCGCCCACCCTTTTACAGGCCTATTATATTTTTGTATAGTTTTATAACGTGTTTAGTATATACAGCGTATGTTCAGTGTGTTCAGTAGTTGGGCAGTCGTGGGCTGGAGGTCAGGGAACCAGCCTTGTGACCGGAGGGTTGTCAGTTCGATTCCCTGAACTGACAGTAACGACTGAGGTGCCCTTGAGCAAGGCACCTAACCCCCAACTGCTCCCCGGGCGCCGTGGATAGGGCTGCCCACCGCTCCGGGTAAGCATGCTCACTGCCCCCTAGTGTGTGTGTTCACTAGTGAGTGTGTATGTGGGTGTTTCACTTCATGGATGGGTTAAATGCGGAGACTAAATTTCTCTGTGTGAAAATCACAATCGGCACAAAATGGTATCTTAATATTCATGACCGAAAAAAAAACATTATCAACGTAATTTTGCTTAATTTTTAGTGGCTATGTATTAATTATGCAGACATAGCCTGAATATTTGTGAAAATATATGTATGTATGAGTATTAAGACAGACAGTTACACTGAACACTAAAAAAGCACAAGCTAGTAGTGTTTTCAGTTTATTCCATTAGTGTGTATTTAAGGTGTAGAGGCAACTGTAGATTGGTTGTGTGTGTGTGGTGTGTGTGTGTGTGTGTGTGTGTGTGTGTGTGTGTGGTGTGTATGTGGTGTGTGTGTGTGTATGTGTGTGTGTGTATATGTGGTGTGTGTATGTATGTATATGTGTATATGTGTGTGTGCGTGTGTGTATGTGTGTATTTGTGTGTGTGTATATGTGGTGTGTGTGCGCGTGTGTGTGCGTGTGTGGTGTGTGTGTGTATGTGCGTGTGTGTATGTGTGTATTTGTGTGTGTGTGTATATGTGGTGTGTGTATGTATGTATATGTGTTTATGTGTGTGTGTGTGTGTGTATGTGTGTATTTGTGTGTGTGTGTGTGTGTGTGTGTGTATATGTGGTGTGTGTGCGCGTGTGTGTGTGGTGTGTGTGTGTGTATGTGTGTGTGTGTGTGTGTGTGTGTGTGTGTGTGTGTGTGTGTGTGTGTGTGGTGTGTGTGTGTGTGGTGTGTGTGTGTGTGTGTGTGTGTGTGTGTGTGTGTATGTGGTGTGTCTGTGTGTGTGTGTGTGTGTGTGTGTGTGTGTGTGTGTGTGTGTGTGTGTGTGTGTGTGTGTGTGTGTGTGTGTGTGTGTGTGTGTGTGTGTGTGTGTGTAAGCGTGTGTGTGTGTGTGATATACATGTAGTCAGGGGGCCCTTTTGATTCAGGGAGTCAACCCAGGACCTTCTGGTCACAAGACTGGTTCCGTCACCTCCAGCACATGACCAGCACCACCAAAATGAGCTAGAACTCTCACTACTGAAACATCTGGTAAAGTCTGGATAGCGTTATTATTGATTTGGTGACAGAATGGTCAATGTTCAATCATTAGTTTTAATAACAGAACCATACTTAAGGCATGGGGTCACTCAGAGCCAAAGGATTTGAGTCTATGGTGTGTTTCCACTTGAGCAGAATGATCCATATATACATTCCTTGTCTGTATGCAGACGTAAGCGTGAAACATGAGATCAGCAGATGCACGAGGAAGAGAGAAAAGCAGGCCTACTCGAGTCAGACTTCTTGGCGTATTTCTTGCTCTGGCCTCTAATGATGAGGATAAAGACCAGCAGCAGGATGAAGATGAGACCAACCAGCGCCACCACCACCAGAAACCACCACTCCTCATAAAATGGTGCCACCTTCTGGGCTGGAGGAGTAAGAAAAAGACGTGTCAGCTAGAAAATAAAAAAATGCCGTTTGTCCTTCGAGGCTGAATTTAATGCTAACCTGATATAGAAGGGGAAGGTTGACTTGGTGAGCCGTATCCATAGTCATTGACTCCGATGACCCGGAAGTCATAGCTGACCCCCTGCTTCAGGATATCCATGTTAAAAGTGTATGATGTCACTTCCTTAGGAATGTCCTTGATCAAAATGTCCCACAAGCCTTCATCTGGAACACAAACACATCCCGCATGAGGTCAGTGAGATAGATGCCTTCAAATCAGGCCTTTTGTTCTTTATGAAAGGTGAGGAAAAGATGAGAAGATCACACCTCCTCAAGCTCGACATGCCAAATCTTGCACAGGTAAAAGCCCTGCTGTCTTCGTCCCACATAAGTCCTCTCCTACACAACCGACACATTTATATATGCCTCATAAATGCTCCAGCGCTCTCGGGCTCCAGCTAGGGAGTTTCCTGCTTTTACAGCTAAAGACAGTAAGCACAGCCAAATTCACGCTTTTATCTTTATTGCTGGAGTTTAACATGCACCTACAAGCTCCTACAGCGAGCGCTGGGCACTGGAGCACGAAACCCTCAAACTCTGCTGAAGAGAAACTCTTCCACCCTGAAATACAGAAGGCTTGGAAAGAGAAATCCCCTCAAGTCTGATCCTAAAAGGATGATGTCAGTGTGTGTGGTCTGTGTGTGATGTGTGTGATGTGTGTGTGTGTGTGTGTGTGTGTATGTATGTGGTGTGTGCGCGTATGGTGCTCTTTCCACATGTGATATAGATTATGGGTGTATGTGATATAGAATATGGGTATATGTGATATAGAATATGGGTGTTTGTGATATAGAATATGGGTATATGTGATATAGAATATGGGTATGTGTAATATAGACTATGGGTATGTGTAATATAGAATATGTGTATGTGTAATATAGAATATGGGTGTTTGTGATATAGAATATGGGTATATGTGATATAGAATATGGGTATGTGTAATATAGACTATGGGTATATGTGATATAGAATATGGGTATATGTAATATAGAATATGGGTATATGTAATATAGACTATAGATATATGTAATATAGAATATGGGTATGTGTGATATAGAATATGGATATATGTGATGGGGTATAATGTGTAAATTGTCCTTGGGTTTGTTGAAAGGCAGGGCGCTATATAAGTGATTATATGGATATATGTGATATAGAATATGGGTATGTGTAAGATAGAATATGGGTATGTGTAATATAGAATATGGGTATATGTGATATAGAATATGGGTATGTGTAATATAGATATGGATATATGTGATATAGAATATGGGTAGATGAACATTAGAGCTCTTAAACGGGTCGGAACCTTATAGGTATAAAACCCAGACTGTAAAATGAGCTGGTTTTGTCTCTAACTGCACTAACCAAGCACATCACCATTTTCTAAATAAGGTCATATGTTCACCACCTGTCATGTGACTGCATCCAGGATGTTGGGTATAGGTCACTCGGAGACTCTGTGTTCAGGTGAAGGATGAAGCCGTATAAAGAACTATACAGATTAAAAAATACAGATTTTTAAAAGGCTTGTGAAACATACGTCACTGTGGGCTCTTATGGGGTAAAGACTCTACAGTCTTACCGACTGAACAGCTCCAACTGATGAGTCTCAGACAGTCCACATCCTGATACACCACATCTACTCCTGATGCACACAGTATGATACTCCTCCATATCTCCACCTCTAATATATATTTAGTGGTGTAAAAACTTTGATCTCTTTTTCTGCACAGTGTAAAAGCTCTAGTTCTCCTTTCAGGTTAGTGAATATTCATGATGGACCGACCAATAGAATCGCTCCAAACCTGCTTAGTAATAAACCCTCAGCTCCATTGCAGGGTAAGGAAGCTGGTTCCTCCTCCTGTAAAGCTCCACTCTGGAGGGTTTTAAGGTGGACTGTGTAATTCCATGAGTGCTATTTTATAGTTTGGTGTCTCCACTTTTATTCTACAGTAGAACATTAAGATGAACATAAGGAGGACCTCCTATGAGTAGTCGTATCTAAACTTCACCTGAAGGCCTGGCCTCTATGACGTATCGTGTGATAGGGGCTCGTCCGGGATCACCATTCGTCCAGTGAATGGTGAGAGCGGCGCCATAGCGAGAGATGAATGGTTCACCAGGGGGGCCTGGGGCACCTGTAACATGGTGGAGGCGGGAGGAGGGAGATGTTACTTTCACTTTACATGATACACAAACGTACATGTTTATTATTTTACCTGGCTAAACACATAATAACACTGAATACTGAATTTTTTAATCGATATTAATAAAGTACATTTGATATTTTTACTAAATCAGCAACGTCGTTCTGATCCTCAATGCGGTACTAGCAGCAAAGGCTTGTATGTTGTATCTGTTTCTGTACATTAGATGGTGCTGTGTGCCATTTAGACTGGATGGCGAAGTCTAGCCGTTCACTCACAGCAGCACATACAGGCCTGACCGTTAGCACAGTTGGCTAGGGTTAGTAATTTTCAATTTATTGATTGAAATTTCAATCCTCCTGATTTCTTCAAGGTTAAAACACCATCTGGACTTAAAACAAGCTTCTATTGCTACTGAAACTTTGTGAAAGTGAGACCGCCAGTTTTCCAACTCATCCTGTTACAGTGTAGAGAAGGTAAGAGAGGTGTAAGAGAGAGAGAGAGAGTGATTCAGATAAACAGAATGACCTTCTCCAGGTCCAGTGGTGATGTTGGCCTCCACCTCCGGCCCGTAGGTAAAGGTTTTGGCACGGATGCGGAAGTTGTAGGTTACTCCGTCGGCTAGATCTTTGATTTTCAGCCACAGGGGGGAGCCACCCTTCACGTCCACCGTCACTATCTTACTGACTCCTGAAGGGGAGGGGGAGTCAAGACAGTCGGCACAGGCCACTGAGGGTTCTAGACAAACACACTGCTTTTAGTTCAACCACAAAGAGCTACATACACAAAGTGTAGCCTAGCATAGTCTTCATGTCCTAGAAAGGCACAGCAATACACGGTCCAGTGCTTTACCTGGTTTACCTGAGTTCAAAGTCTCAAGCAAACCAGTAAACTAGGGACCGGTCACCTGCTTCCTGATCTGTAGTCTAGAACAGTCAGGAAGCAACAATGCTGGGGTTTCATCAGTTTTACTCTGAATCAATACAAGTCATTCTGAGTGGCTGTCCAACGCATCGTCCAACTGAAGCTTCAGGTTGAGTTAAAGAGTCAATTGGAATTTCTCCAGATGCTAAGGAGGAAAGCAAGCTACCATGCTTCCAGCAGTACCACAGGAATGTTCAACTGTTGTGTACCCCTTGGGTACACCATTCAGACCCAATATCCCCAACAAACACCAGCATTCTGTTACTGCAATAAACACTAGCATTCCGAAGTCACTCTTCTAATTATAAAAGATTCTACTCATCCACTGCCACTTATTCATTCTCTCCATCCTCTTTCAGAAGAGACAGCTGTAGTTTTCCTCCCTAAACCAAACACCAGCATTCTCCACCAAACACCAAGATTCTCCAAGCACCACCAGATCTCCACCAAAATATCAATATTACCCATACATACGCTCTGGAATGGCACTGACCATCGGACAGGGGTGCAGGGCCCGTAGATGAGGCGATAGCCCTCAATGATGCCATTGGGGAAGACCGGCATTTTCTAATTAACACCAGAATATTCTTACCAAAAGTTAAATTTTCTAATATTATTCCACCCTAACGCCAACATTTCGGAAAAAACACAATCAGGATCCACTAAAAACTTTTGTACCAAACATCTTCATTCTGTATCAAACACCAATATTGTTCAATGAACCCCAGACTTTCCCTCAAACGCAGAAACCAAACACCAATTTTCTCTACTAAAAACATCAACGTTCTCCAACAAACACTAACATCCTCCATGAAACAGGCTCATTTTTCAACAGGTGCCATCATTCTCCAACAAACACCATCACTCTCCACCACACACAACCATTCTCAACCAAAGAACAACATTTCATACCAAAAACATCACCAATATTCTCCAACAAACACCAGTATTGTTCAATGAACCCAGACTTTCTCTCAAACTCAGAAATCAAAAACCAACTTTCTCTACTAAAAACATCAACGTTCTCCAACAAACACCATCACTCTTACCACACACCATCATGCGCAACCAAAGAACAATATTTCCTACCAAAAACATCAACATTCTCCAACAAACACCAATATCCTACACCAAACACCATTGTTTTTTCCACAGGTAGCATCGTTCTCCACCAAGCCAACATGCTCTGCCAGAACCCAATATCATTATCTGGCTTTAGAAGTTCTCGTAAGTCAAATCGCCAGTTCATCAGTGGGAAGAGAGAACAGTCTAAAGTCTGAACCAAGCAATAGTCACCTATAGTAACAGCACACCAGCCCAACATGGATGGCCCTGTGTTAAAGTCAAAACTGGGGTTTGTTGAAGAACATTGGGTCCATTCACTCGTAGTGTTCCCCTTTAAGAAGCTCTAGAATAGCACTGACCATCGACAGGGGTACAGGGCTCGTAGATGAGGCGATAGCCCTCGATGATGCCATTGGGGAAGACCGGCTCACCCCAGGAAACGTTCACGGATGTGGTGGTGAGTTCACTGAAGTGGATGAAGCTCGGAGCACTGGGAGCTGAGAGAGAAAATGAAAGAAAGAGAGAGAGAGAAGAGAAATATCAGGAGGAGAGCCATGAACAAGGCAAAAACTAAAAAATTGTGGAGCCAAGAAGCTGCTTTATTATTCCCCTGCTGAACCTTTTTCATTTCTGCTGGACCGGCAGCAAGAAAAGAGTTCAGCACCAATCAGTTCCTCCCCTTAAGCTCTCTTATTTTCCATGAAACTGGGAAAAAATGTTTTCACAGTCCAGGCCAGGACTTATGCAACCTTAAACCCTAAAAAAATCTCTCAAAGGAAGGGGAAATATGGCTCTTGTGTCTCGTCAGTATTGTTCCATAAATACAATAGAATGAAAACGACAGCCTAATAACCAAGGACACCCACCAAAAGAAACCCAAGGGTAGAGATATACTAACTACGCATTTGTGTACGCATGACGGCCTCCACATGTATCCTCAGAACTTAACCCTATGCAAGGTGCAGTACACATAGGAACTCTAGGGGGCAGTGCAGGCACTCAGGTCTCTGTGGCTGCAAAGTGACATATATGCTCATCAGAACAGCTGGTGGGACATCAGTATTACAAACCGGATTCCAAAAAAGTTGGGACACTAAACAAATTGTGAATAAAAACTGAATGCAATGATGTGGAGGTGCCAACATCTAATATTTTATTCAGAATAGAACACAAATCACAGATCAAAAGTTTAAACTGAGAGAATGTATCATTTTAAGGGAAACATATGTTGTTTCAAAATTTCATGGCAACAAATCCCAAAAAAGTTGGGACAAATTCGAGACCACTATGTTTGTGCACGGTGGAAAACGCTGGACAAGCGGAGTGGTCTGCCCTCTAGAGGAAGCCTCCAGTAACACGCGTAGCACAAAGGTAACTATGTGAACAGTTACGTTCACGAAGCAGCCGGTGCACTATGTGAACACATGACCAAACATCATCTTTACCCTAAGATTAAACACGAAAGCAAATCAAAACCCTCTTCAGCCAGCACTCTCCCATTACCCACAAAGCCCTGCCTCTAGTTGATCTCTCCTGCCAGATCACTATGGATCTAGATGATCTCTACCCAGACCATTATGGGTAACAAGCATGAGCCTATGACAATAAGCATGAGCCTGGATGTTAGCTTACATGCTAATAATGCTAAGAAGCTATATAAGAGGCCGAAGATGCAAGGCCTGCCTACCGGCCTGCTGAGTGCGGCCCCTGGTGGGGGGGCTGCGTGGACCGTCTCCAGCCGCGTTAAAGGGGGCGACGCTGATCATGTAGGTTGTGTAGCCGGTCAGGTTCTTCAACTTTACACCTCCTTCGGGCAGGAAGAGCGTCCGCAGCTTCTCCGTCTCATTCTTCCGCTGGTACTCCCAGAAATAAATCTACCAAAGCAAAAACAGCAACATAAACAGCTTCCGCTAAGAGGTGGACCTGGTGGGCTTGCCAAGGGTCTTGCCAGGACAAACACAGTGATATTTGAGAAGTGAAATGAAGTTTATATGATTTACAGAAAGTGTGCAATAATTGTCTAAACAAAAGTAGGCAGGTGCATAAATTTGGGCACCATAAAAAAACCTTAACTCAATATTTAGTAGATCCTCCTTTCGCAGAAATAACAGCCTCTAAACGCTTCCTATAGCTTCTAATGAGAGTCTGGATTGTGGCTGAAGGTATTTTAGACCATTCTTCTTTACAGAACATCTCTAGTTCATTCAGGTTTGATGGTTTCCGAGCATGGACAGCTCTCTTTAAGTGACACTACAGATTTTCAATAATATTCAGGTCTGGGGACTGAGATGGCCATTCCAGAACGTTGTACTTGTTCCTCTGCATGAATGCATTAGTAGATTTTGAGCAGTGTTTAGGGTCGTTGTCTTGTTGGAAGATCCAGCCCCGGCGCAGCTTCAGCTTTGTCACTGATTCCTGGACATTGGTCTCCAGAATCTGCTGATATTAATTGGAATCCATGCGTCCCTCAACTTTAACAAGATTCCCAGTCCCTGTACTGGCCACACAGCCCCACAACATGATGGAACCACCACCAAATTTTACTGTAGGTAGCAGGTGTTTTTCTTGGAGTGCTGTGTTCTTTTTCCTCTATGCATAACGGCAATTTTGTACCAGTTTCTTGTTATTGCTTTTTTGCTGGACGTCAGAAGTATTCTGGTCAAATATTTATCATTATCTATAACATGTTCATCTATATGTCCAAGATACATAACTCTGCATTCTTCAGGGACTGAATAACCCAAATGTCTTTAACCACATCATATATATTTTCCCAAAGGTGTACAGTATACACCAGACTGTAGTCTACACATCTGTTTCATTCCTCCACTGTATACACTGTATTACCCTGTTGTAGTCCATCTCAATTACCCTGTTCTTCAATGGTCAGGACCCCCACAGGACCACCACAGAGCAGGTCTTATGTTGGGGCTGGGTCATTCTCAGCCATGCTGTGACACAGAGGTAGTGGTG
>JAMWET010005187.1:130000-140000 GCA_024036415.1 Prochilodus magdalenae | reverse complement strand
TTTTATTGTCAAATGAGCCTGGCTTCCTACAAAACATCTGCATGATATGGAAATGAGGTGCTGGATTAGCGGCACTTGATTTCACACGTTGATGGTCGCTTGATTTTACACACTAAAGGTGATTGCTCTCTGATCATAATGTAATGTTAGGATGTATGTGTCGGGATGTGTGGAAAATGCTGAATCTGACCTTTCAGCCTGAACCACATAGTGTCTGAAAGTTGAAGACATATTTTACTAATTATTATTATTATTATTATTATTATTATTATTATTATTAAATCCTGTTCATATGATGTACATCGACTGATTGAGTAATGTGCGTTATTCTGTAGAACAATAATAATCCAAGAATAACTGTAGACTGCTAAAGTAGCACACCTGTCCACAATGTATGACGTGGAGTCATGACTGACGGACGCTGAGTGAACGGTCCAGTTCCGGCTGGGAAGTTCTCGGACCTGCACCGTGTAATAACGGACCGGAGAGAGACCATCACTGCCGGGCTCCCATGACAACAGCACACTGCGTGCCTGTACGTTCTCCTGTGGCACTGTGGGACGGCTGGTGGGCTGGGGTCGTGCTGGAGGTCAAAGGTCACAGACACACAGGAATTGGTTACAAAAAAAAAACACTACTTGGCTTCCTGCACCACAACTCCACTCAACAGTGCCCTGACAGGTCAGTACAAGTAGGTGTTTCTAATAACGCGGCCAATGAATGGACGTGCACGGTAAGTGTTTCTGATAAAGTGGCCAGTATATGGAAGTGAAAGGGAGGTATTTCCAATAAAGTGGCCAATAAGTGGAAGAACAGCATGGGAGGTTTTGATAAAGTGGCCAGAAAGTGGAAATACAAAGTAGGTGTTTCTAATAAAGTGGCCAATAAGTGGAATGTGGATGGATGCTGCTGCCATGGGTTACCTCTCTTCTCCGTGGTCACCACCAGGGCTTCAGCCGCCTCCCCCCAGCCTTTGCGTGTCTGAGCTGTAATTCGGAATACATACACGGATTCCGGTTTCAGTGCGGTAACTGTGTACTGCCGGGCGCTTGGATTCAACACGTCCACTGTTGCTGTGTTACTGTTGGTTGAGTTGAGCCGATATGTGATCTGATAAGCTGGAGGGGGAACAAATCAGAGGCAAATCAGCTTTTTAATGACTAGCATATATATATATATAATCCATAGCATCCTACTCATATCCTACTCCTATACACTCATCATCAAAAGAACAGCCATGTGGGATTGCGGTGCTGTTGGGAAGGAGGATAAAGGTGACCAGGATCAATAACTGGTGATAAATTTAGACTGATATGATCAATATTTATTGAGCTACACATACAGAAGTCTGTCTCTCAGTATGGCGTTGGGCCGCCGTGTTCGCTAACCCAACACGCCAGACGTCTCGGTATGGAGCTGTAGAGGTTCCTAATGGTGTCCTGTGATAATCCATCCCATGCAGCTTGAACATCCTCACACAGTTCCTGCAGATGGTGCGGTAGGGGTGGAGGGACACCAGGCCTTCTGGACGTGTGAGAACAAACCGCTCATCTTGGTGCTGACCACGGTGCCTCCACACACGGATTAGTTGGTCGTCTCCACCAAGACTAAAGCGGGACTCGTCACTGAAGATGACCCGCTGCCATTCTGAGTCACTCCATGACAGTCTGGTAGGACACCACTGCAGTCTTTGGTGACGGTGACGTGGTGTTAAGGACAGTCGTGGTAACGGTCTGTGTGCATGTAGTCCTGCGTGGTGCCGCCGTCTGCCGATGGTGCTGCACTAACAGGATGACTCATGGAGGACACCACTGCTCGCTGGATGTCTGTAATGGTGGCTGTTGGGTCAGCCAGGTACGGAGATAAGACCCGTCCCTGCTTCCGTCTT
Source organism: Prochilodus magdalenae (assembly GCA_024036415.1). Lineage (NCBI taxonomy): Eukaryota > Metazoa > Chordata > Actinopteri > Characiformes > Prochilodontidae > Prochilodus > Prochilodus magdalenae. Next base: position 138,112 of record JAMWET010005187.1, on the reverse strand, counting down.
TAATCTTTAATCATTCTCATGATGTCAAACCTTCCCACTAAGTTTCATTCCTGTCAGTTTATTCGTTCGGGGTGCAGCTATGATTCTGATGATGAGTGTATATGTATACATGCACTTAACTGTTATATAAATCGATACATATAAACACATTTTGGACATCACTGAGGCCAAACATTCAGAACCACTTCAGTACTGCAAGAAATGCATACCGTCCCTGTCCAAAGAAAAACAAGTATCTCCAAAATGGCAACTTTACAGGAGAGAGCAAATTTGAATGGAAGTCAATGGAACCAGACATTCCAAGCCATTTTAGATCATTTCTGTCGTAAACAAAATGATGCATAAAAGTAAAAATCAACAAAAATGGAGATGCGACGATTCACATGTAACCTCCTTCTCTCATTCTCACTCCCTCTTTCTCTATCTCACACACACACTTACCGAGAATGATGCCATTGGGCTGAGACGGAGATTGCCAGATGAGCCTAACAGAGGTGGTTCGGACCTCCGGGAACAGAATACCAACAGGAGGTCCAGGCACTGGAAGAGACAATCAGATAACATACAGAAGATTCCATCAGTATGATTCCAAAGATTCCTTATTACGGAGCACGGACCTACACTCACATTAGCAGGTGGAATGTGTTTGTATTCATGGAATTATGGGACAACAGTAAAGAGTTCTGAATAACCCCAGTACTGTGGAGTACTCCAGTTCAGGCCTGTAGCTTTAGTCCTGCAGTTCCTCTTTCAAACACTAGATGGACAGACGTCAGTCCTTCAGTCCCTTCTTTTAGCCAATCATTAACATCCGCCTTAGACTCATTTTCCATTCATGGAATGCGACATTCCCTGCACTGTACATCTCTTCTTAATCTATGGATCCTGTCACTCACACCCCGCAGGGATTTATAGCCGTATCATCCTCACGCAGCGCCATCTGCAGGAGCCTGAAGTTCCTACCACACAAGGTGACTCGTTTTTTGTCTGGTGAGCTTACTCACTATACGATACTGATCTGTCACTATAAGGTATTTCTGCCTATGGATAGATGGAGAATCTGCAGGGTGACTACAGGACTACAGCTACCAGGCTTGAGAACAGCGCTCAGTAAAATACTGTACCGTAGCCCAGCATTTTAAAACATCACAGTGAAGTGTAGCGAGGCACTTCTCTAAATGACCAACAGTAGTACATGGTACTGGAGTGCAGTACACAATAATAAGAGCCAGCCAGTACCCTCCCTACTCTGATACCTGTACTGTAACACACTGCGGTGCAGCACTACAACATGTAGACGGTTGGCGACGGTTGGCGTCCTACCGTCATCAAGGGTGCGCTCCAGGATGGGAGGGGAGCTGGGGCGGCCATCTCCAATGCGCGTAAAGGCGAGCACCTGGATCTCGTACAGGACGTACTTCCCTAAACCTGTTAGCTGAACACTGTGGGTGGAGTTTCCCTCCACCGTCCAAAACTGCAGAGGAGAGTCGGAATCCTTCTCCTTATACACCACCTGAGAGAGACACAGTAAGAGAGAGAGAGAGAAAGAGAGAGAGAGAGAGAGAGAGAGAGAGAATCCCTAAGGCCATGTATTAGTTTAGATTTCACCTGATTAATTAGCAGACTTTGAAACCATTAATTTCCTTTTGCCATAAAATATGCTGTATCAATATGTTATTAATAATATACAGACATCATCAAAAGAATAGCTGCACCCAGAAGGAATCAACCCACAGGAATGAAACTTGGTGGGAAGGTTCGACATCATGAGAATGATTCAATCTCCACGCTCGGGAGCGCATGTGGCGTAAGGTAGGACGGGCCTTATCTCTGTACCTGACTGACCCAACAGCCACCATTACAGACATCCAGCGAGCAGTGGTGTCCTCTGACGGCTGCACCACGCAGGACTACATGCACACAGACCGTTACCACGACTGTCCTTAACACCACGTCACCGTCACCAAAGACTGCAGTGGTGTCGTACCAGACTGTCATGGAGCGACTCAGAATGGCAGCGGGTCATCTTCAGTGACGAGTCCCGCTTTAGTCTTGGTGGAGACGCCCAACGAATCCGTGTGTGGAGGCACCGTGGTCAGCACCAAGATGAACGGTTTGTTGTTACACGTCCAGAAGACCTGGTGTCCCTCCACCTCCACCCCTACCGCACCATCTGCAGGAACTGTGTGAGGATGTTCAAGCTGCATGGGATGGATTATCACAGGACACCATTAGGAACCTCTACAGCTCCATACCGAGATGTCTGGCGTGTTGGGTTAGCAAACACGGCGGCCCGACGCCATACTGAGAGACAGACTTCTGTATTTGTAGCTCAATAAATATTGATCATATCAGTCTAAACTTATCATCAGTTATTGATCCTGGTCACCTTTATCTTCCCCACACTTCCTTCTGGGTGCAGCTGTTCTGTAGATGATGAGTGTATATTGTTATTATCTTGTTTTGAAGTCTTTATTTCCATTTTTAATACATTTTAATTACAGCAGACATTTTCTGACCTTGTATCCGAGTATAAGGCCATTTCTGTCAGGCTCTGGAACCTCAAACCAGCGCACCAGGATACTGCTGGAGGTTGTAGCAAAGGCTGAGACATTGGTCGGCCCACAAGAAGGAACTGAAGGAAGAAGAGAGAAAGAGAGGATTCAGAAATCCGATCAGGATCTACAGCTTGTTCCATGATTCTCCCAGGACTTGTGTGGGATGTGTGGGATTCGCTCTGCTAAATGGAGTTCTCCGCACACTCCATGTGTTCCCAATTCCCCCCACCACCCCAACACACGTTCTGTTCCATCCCTCCTGACATCCCTCCAGAAATCTGGAACATCTGAACATAGCCATATGGAGGGGTGGGGGTGGGGGTGAGGGAGAACGTTTTACTTCCCACAGAACTCCACTCCAAGTCCAAGTTCCCCCAAACACATTAAACACAGGACGTCCCCCAGATACACCAACAGGACTCCAGCTAAACACGCACACTCAGAAGGCTAGAGCTGGGATTCCATCAGGTATGTAACATCTCAGGTTTCAGGGGGAGGAGCATGCCTGAAACACCTCCCTCTTCCTGTCTAACACCCTATAAATCCACACCCTCACCTTCCTTTCCCATCACAAAGTTTTTGCAGTCCCCACTGCCGCCCCACCTCCTCCGCCCTGTCGGTCCCACCACAGTTACGAAAGTGGGGGGAACATGCTCCAGCCAAGAGACCTCCCTCAACCAGCCTTCCCTCATACTGCCACCAAATGTTGGAGGCAATTTCCAGACTCTAATTAAACGATTGTGTACACAGTTAGATGCTGAACTATGTTTACATTCTGTACAGACAGGTTTATGTTAAAATTGCCAAAAAAATGATGGAAAAAAAAAAAAAGCGATGGTGTTTATGTCTGGGAAACAAGCCTGTGTACACAAGAACAACTCCTCATCAAACACCCCACTCCAGCCTCTGTTCTAGACTCCAACTCCACTGCTGAGCTCCTGTTACTGGCTTCCAGGAGCTGCCCGCATCAGACCCTCATGCTTGCCTACGAAGCCAGGAATGGACCAGCCCCTCCCTAGCTTATGGGCAATGGTCAAGAGTCTATCTGTACCTTGAGCCCTTCAAGCCCTTCAAGTACCCATCATTCCCAGACCCACACTCCTTCCCACTCTTCCTTGTATTACCCCACACCTATCACCCTCACTTCCCTTGTTTCCCCACTCATACTCCATTACCTCACTCCAACACCAATTTCCCCCTTCCTACCCAAAGCTACCCTGGTCCTCAATCCCGTTATCCAACCTCCTCCTATTCATACTCCCACTTCTGAGCCAAAATTCCCTGTTACCCAACACCTACCCATAGACACTCCAGTTACCCAACTCCTACCAGTATGTACTACGATCACCCTACACCTACCCATTACCCTACTCCTACCCCCGTACCCATTTCAGCCTCTTACCAGACTCCCTGGTGCGTCCTCGTACAGGTTGGCTCCATGGTCCGGCTCCGATGCCGTTTACAGCCTGAACTTTGACCTCATACTCGGTCCATTCCTCCAGGTCCTCTATTGTAAATTCCCGCTCCAACCGGTCAGGGATCAGGTGGATTAGAGCTTTGGCCTGTGGACCGGTCCGGCTGTACTGAACCCTGTAGCCCACTGACTCTGGGTTACCATTATATTCCCACTCTGGCAGGGGCTGAACACCACACCGGGAGATACACCGTGAGAGGAGTGAGAGAATTACAGAAGCGTATAATGAAAGTAGTAATGAAACATCTAGATAAGATAAGACATACCACCCATCGCAGCCACAGGCTGGTCTCACTGGCTGTCCGTAGGGTCACGTTGACTGGTGCCATGTCTGGTGGGGCTTGGAGGGTTTGGATTTTTCTGGATGGTTGGCTGGGAGGGCTGGTGCCCACAATATTCACCTGACGCATACGAAACCTGGAAGTGATGATGCAGACATAAACAACTCGGAGAAGATCCATTTAAATCCCATTTACAGCAAAAGATCAAAAGAGGCATTACATTTTACAACTGTGAGGAACGTGACAAACTAGTATGATATAAGTATCAGAATTACTTATACAGTACCATTAGATGTTGTACGAATTGAAGTAATCTGGTACCTGTAAAAAGTCTAGGGATTGTAGGAAAGGTGTTGCACCTTTAGATGGTGTGGGGTTTGTAGTCAAGGTGTTGTACCTGTAGATGGTGTGGGGTTTGTAGTGAAGTTGTTGTACCTGTAGATGGTGTGGGGTTTGTAGTGGAGGTGTTGTACCTTTAGATAGTGTGGGGTTTGTAGTGAAGGTGTTGTACCTGTAGATGGTGTGGGGTTTGTAGTGAAGGTGTTGTACCTGTAGATGGTGTGGGGTTTGTAGTGAAGGTGTTGTACCTGTAGATGGTGAAGGTGTTGTACCTGAAGATGGTGTAGGTGTTGTAACTGTAGAAGGTGTAGAGCTTGTAGTGAAGGTGTTGTACCTGTAGATGGTGTGGGGTTTGTAGTGAAGGTGTTGTACCTGTAGATGGTGTGGGGTTTGTAGTGAAGGTGTTGTACCTGTAGATGGTGTGGGGTTTGTAGTGAAGGTGTTGTACCTGTAGATGGTGTGGGGCTTGTAGTGAAGGTGTTGTACCTGAAGATGGTGTAGGTGTTGTAACTGTAGAAGGTGTAGAGCTTGTAGTGAAGGTGTTGTACCTGTAGATGGTGTAGGGTTTGTAGTGAAGGTGTTGTACCTGTAGAAGGTGTAGGGCTTGTAGAGAAAGTGTTGTACCTGTAGAAGGTGTGGGGTTTGTAGTGAAGGTGTTGTACCTGTAGAAGGTGTGGGGTTTGTAGTGAAGGTGTTGTACCTGTAGAAGGTGTAGGGCTTGTAGTGAAGGTGTTGTACCTGTAGATGTAGTGAAGGTGTTTTGTAAAGATGGTGTAGGTTTTGTAGGGGTGTTGTACCTGTAGATGGTGTGGGGTTTGTAGTGAAGGTGTTGTACCTGTAGATGGTGTGGGGTTTGTAGTGAAGGTGTTGTACCTGTAGAAGGTGTAGGGCTAGTATTGAAGGTGCGTACCTGTAGATGGTGTAGGGCTTTTAGTGAAGGGGTTGTACCTGTAGAAGGTGTAGGGCTTGTAGAGAAAGTGTTGTACCTGTAGAAGGTGTGGGGTTTGTAGTGAAGGTGTTTTACCTGTAGAAGGTGTAGGGCTTGTAGTGAAGGTGCTGTACCTGTAGACGGTGTAGGGCTTGTAGTGAAGGTGTTGTAACTGTAGAAGGTGTAGGGCTTGTAGTGAAGGTGTTGTACCTGTAGATGGTCTAGGGCTTGTAGTGAAGGTGCTGTACCTGTAGAAGGTGTAGGGCTTGTAGTGAAGGTGTTGTACCTGTAGAAGGTGTTGGGTTTGTAGTGAAGGGGTTGTACCTGTAGAAGGTGTAGGGCTTGTATTGAAGGTGTTGTACCTGTAGAAGGTGTAGGGCTTGTAGTGAAGGTGTTGTACCTGTAGAAGGTGTAGGGCTTGTAGTGAAGGTGTTGTACCTGTAGAAGGTGTAGGGCTTGTAGTGAAGGTGTTGTACCTGAAGATGGTGTAGGTGTTGTACCTGTAGATGGTGTAGGGCTTTTAGTGAAGGTGTTGTACCTGTAGAAGGTGTAGGGCATGTAGTGAATGTGTTGCACCTGTAGAAGGTGTTGGGTTTGTAGTGAAGGGGTTGTAATTGTAGAAGGTGTAGGGCTTGTAGTGAAGGTGTTGCATCTGTAGAAGGTGTAGGGCCTGTAGTGAAGGGGCTGTACCTGTAGAAGGTGTAGGGCTTGTAGTGAAGGGGTTGTAATTGTAGAAGGTGTAGGGCTTGTAGTGAAGGTGTTGTACCTGTAGAAGGTGTAGGGCTTGTAGTGAAGGTGTTGTACCTGTAGAAGGTGTAGGGCTAGTAGTGAAGGTGTTGTACCTGTAGAAGGTGTAGGGGTTTAAACCGGGCACTTCCAGTGAGCGGGCATCGGGTTCATTAGCCAGCTGGTGAACCATCACCCAGTCTTCATTCTCTCCCACCACACTGATCTGAGAACAGCAGAATTTGGTGACAGTGTCAAAATACAGACATGTCCAATAATACATCAGCACACGAATCTATGAGGCAGGAGACGCATAGGAGGTCACGTAAATCAGGAATCCTAAATCAGGAAGCAAAATCCACAACACTATTAGAGAAACATGACTGGATGACAGTGCACTTTCCAGAAAGCCTGAGCATCTTTCCCCTCAGACAGTTTCAGTTCCTGGATTCAGGCTCTGCGGTACCACCTTAAAAGGTACATCAGACATTACAGCAGATCAGGTGTCAGAAACTGACTTCTGCTGCATTTAAGGTGGAACGGCAAAGTTCCAACAATAAGTTGTTGAATATTCTTATTAGAAGATGTTACCAGAATAATTAGGATATGTACACTCATCATCTAAAGAACACCCAGAAGGAGGTGTGGGAGTGCAGTGGTGTTGGGAAGGAAGATAAAGGTGACCAGGATCAATAACTGATGATAAATTTAGACTGATATGATCAATATTTATTGAGCTACACATACAGAAGTCTGTCTCTCAGTATGGCGTCGGGCCGCCGTGTTTGCTAACCCAACACGCCAGACGTCTCGGTATGGAGCTGTAGAGGTTCCTAATGGTGTCCTGTGATAATCCATCCCATGCAGCTTGAACATCCTCACACAGTTCCTGCAGATGGTGCGGTAGGGGTGGAGGTGGAGGGACACCAGGCCTTCTGGATGTGTGACAACAAACCGTTCATCTCGGTGCTGACCACGGTGCCTCCACACACGGATTCGTTGGGCGTCTCCACCAAGACTAAAGCGGGACTCGTCACTGAAGATGACCCGCTGCCATTCTGAGTCACTCCATGACAGTCTGGTACGACACCACTGCAGTGTTTGGTGACGGTGACGTGGTGTTAAGGACAGTCGTGGTAACGGTCTGTGTGCATGTAGTCCTGCGTGGTGCAGCCGTCTGCCAGTGGTGCTGCACTAACAGGAGGACTCATGGAGGACACCACTGCTCGCTGGAGGTCTGTAATGGGGCTGTTGGGTCAGTCGGGTACAGAGATGTGTGGCCGAGTGTGAAGCTTGAATCATTCACATGCCTCACCAGGTCCAACCCACCCACCAACTTTCATTCCGGTCGGCTGATTCCTTCTGGGTGCAGCTATTTGAGTATCTATTCTTTTGATGATGAGAGTACGATCACCTAAATCAGTTTATCAGGGACGGAGAGTCGTAGGAGAACATAGGACAAGCTCTGGAACATTTTTGAATACACTGGATATGACAATGTTCCATTCATTCTTCTTACAGAGAAATTCCTTTTTGAGCCGGAGCTCCTTATATGGACATAAGAGCACGGTGCTGACTACAGAACGACGTCACGGCCTCAGGGGTCTGTTAGCGGAGGGAAGCGGAGTGAAAGTATGTGAAGAAGAGGAAAGTTATTAACCAGAAGGAAGAGAGAAGAAATGAAAGCTCCAGCAGGGACCTGTTATCAGACGGCACTGAAGTACCAGTTTGGCGAGTCGATGTGCGGAACAGGTCTGATTTCTTGTAAAGCAGGAGGGCTCTGAAAGTGTATCTCCCATAACATCA
>JAMWET010005187.1:92500-125000 GCA_024036415.1 Prochilodus magdalenae | reverse complement strand
TATTTCTTCTTCTTCTTCTACTTCTATTTTTATTCCCACTTCTTTTTCTACTTCTTCATCTTCTTCCTTGTCTTCTTCTCCTTCCTCGTCGTCTTCTACTACTTCTACTATGTATTCTTTCACTTCTTCTTCCTCTTCTTCTTCTCTTTTTTTCTTATTTTTCTATTACTTCCATTTCTTTTTCTAACTTCTTCCTCTTCCTTTTCTTCTTTTACTTCTTCCTCTACTTCTTCTTCTACTACTTCTACTACTTCTTTTTTTAACTCCTTCTTCTTCAGTTTTGTATACAGCTTTTGGATCTGACTTGTAATCCGAATTTTCTGAAAAACTGAAATCCTGAATCGTTCCCCATTAAGTATGAATGATGTAGAAAAGTATACATTCATATTTTGTACTTTTCCGAAAGACACTATTTCACTTACACTGTTTCAGGACAGACCCCCAAGCACAAATCCAATGTTGGTCACTCATCTAGTCTTTTTCTCCATCCCTCATTCCTCCATTGAGGCTCATTCATTTCCCCCCCATTCAAATCCTATTGCTCCTTTAACCTACAACCACTAAACTGCATGTACTCACTTCCCCACACTCTAATCCACACACATACTGACCCACACTCCTCTGTGTGTCACTTAGTCATCCCTCATTCCTCCTACAGAATCCCTGGCTGTGCACCCTGCATTTTCTTCAGGACATGCCATTTTCTAGTTTTTGTTTGAGAAGGCTTTTCTGAAGGTCAGGGTTTTGGGAAAAGGTCCCTTAGCTGGAGTACGCGTCCTACACTGGAACCAACTCATTTCCCAGACAAACAGAGCAAAAGTGGGTGTTTATAATAATTAATACGAATTTATAAGCATCAGGTCCTCTCCAGATGTTCGCCCTCATCCAATCATCATTTAGATTTGAACCTTCATAGATAAACAATAAAACCTCCAGCTTCATTCTCAGGGTCTTGGTTTGGAAATGTTTACCCCTCTGATTCTCGTCCTTACGGTTCACTCTGAAGGACAGAGCCGGGGGCTGATGGCTAACAGCTGTAATTAATCAGCAGGGGCAGTTCGTCAACAGGGCATTTCATCAGTAGGGGGTTTCAGGCAGTGGGGGCATTTATATCTGCAGATGGGGAATCAGTAGGTGGCTCTGAAGGACAATTAAACACACCAGGCCCCCACCCCTACATCCTCACCCCGCAAAAACCCCACACTGCATCAGGGCTTGGTTTCCGTCTGGCTGAATGGTGAGGAAACTAACACACCTTGCAGTAAACGGAGGTAGAAACTGGAAAAGCTTCTTCGGCTAAACTTGTGACCTGTATCTCTGGGTCTCTAATATGTCCATAGGTGGTCTATGGCTTTACGTAGGAATTCTCAGGACTCTCTCCAAGGACTGGATGGAGAACATCCATCATCTGAGCTCAGCCCTCACCTCCTTGCAGTGTCCACTCTGTGACCTTCTGGCTGTAGACGCCCAGACCAGCCCCGTTATACGCCGCCACTTCGATCTCATAGTTGGTCCAGATGATGAGGTCTTCCAGAAGCAGGTTGGTGACGTCGGGGTTGGAGATGTTCTTGTACTGGATGTCCACTGGTAGACCAGTCAGCCGATAGCTGGAATGAAGACCACCAGGATCAGTGTTAGACTGGTGTCTACTACAGAGCCTTAGACTGGTGTCTACTACAGAGCCTCACTGTCTAATACCCTAAGCACACTGCTCCAACAAACTGTATGGCTGTTGGAGTTTCCAGAATCTTCTCCCCAAATTCTGTAAAGTTTGTGACTGTTTGTAATTGATGGTGGATGAGGATGTAGGGCTGGGTGGAGAATGATGGTGTTTGATGAAGAATGTTGGTGTGTGGTTGGAGAAAGATGGTGATTGGTGGTGAATGAAAACCCATCACTCTCCCGGAGGTGTACTCTGTCCACTCTGACTGGACAGCACTGTGGGTAAATGAATCCTCCTATTCCATATATAAACAACAGGGGGAGACTGCACGCCATCTCTCCCTCTCTCCCTCTCTTTCTTTCTCTGCAGTGACCGGAGTTAGACGGAGTACACCATATGGGGCCTAAAGTTTGGCATAAATATTTATGTCTGCAGAGCCAAAAGGAGGCTGCAGTCTGTCAGCTTTGAACAGAGGCCCAGACACCAAACTTCCACACTGCTCTGATTTACAGAGAGAGAGAGAGAGAGAGAGAGAGAGAGAGAGAGGGAGGGAGAGAGAGAGAGAGAGAGAGAGAGAGAGAGAGAGAGAGAGAGAGAGAGAGAGAGAGATGGAGGGAGGGGGGGGGCAGAGAGAGGGAGAAAGAGAGAGAAAGAGTGTGAGAGAGGGGGGGGCAGAGTGAGGGAGAGAAAGAGAGAGGGAGAAAGAGAGAGAAAGAGTGAGAGAGAGTGAGAGAGAGAGAGAGAGGGATAGACAGAAAGAGTGAGAGAGAGATGGAGGGAGAGAGATATAGGGAGAGAGAGGGAGAGAAAGAGAGAGGGAGAGAAAGAGAGGGGGGGAGAGACAGAGAGAGGGAGAAAGAGAGAGAAAGAGTGAGAGAGAGTGAGAGAGAGAGAGAGGGATAGACAGAAAGAATGAGAGAGAGAGCGAGAGAGAGATAGAGGGAGAGAGAGAGAGAAACGGACTGAGAGAGGGAGTGAGAGAGACGGGAGAAAGAGATGGAGGGAGAGAGATAGATGGAGGGAGAGAGAGAGAGAGAGAGGGAGAGAGAGGGAGAAGAAAGAGAGAGGGAGAGAAAGAGAGAGGGGGAGAGACAGAGAGAGGGAGAAAGAGAGAGAGGGATAGACAGAAAGAATGAGAGAGAGCGAGAGAGAGATAGAGGGAGAGAGAGAGAGAAACGGACTGAGAAAGGGAAGTGAGAGAGACGGGAGAAAGAGATGGAGGGAGAGAGAGAGAGAGAGAGAGAGAGAGAGAGAGAGAGAGAGAGAGGGAGAGGGAGAGGGAGAGAGGGGGAGAGAGAGAGAGAGAGAGAGAGGGACTGAGAGAGAGACGGGAGAGAGAAATGTAGAGCTTATTTTTTAGGAAAGAAGAAAGGAAGGAAAAGAGAGAAAGAATGGAGAGCGTTATCAGAGAACAGTAGGTAATCTATCCTAAACAGAACACTGTCTTTCCTACATTAGCCAAGTGGTTCCCAATCCTGTCCCTAAGGACTCTAGGCCAATCCAGACTGTCCTGTCCAACTTAACACACCTGGTGCTGATGATGTCACTCAGGTGTGCTGGGAAACAGAACAGGGGAAATGTGGCTCCAGCACATTTCGCAGGTAATCAGTGCATTAGGAGTGCAGAGCCTGAAACTGGCCAGTAGGGGGCGAACTGTCCCAATAGCTGTCACTACAATATTATACTGATAATTCCTGACAGCTCATGGAAACAAGAGGACTCCAGTTATTATACAGTACTGTGCAAATTCCAGAGACCGTAGAGCTTCAGCTGATTCCCATTATGTACCAGACATAGTCATATCACAGAAGCCTCAAGTACCGGGTGTTTGAGTGTTTGGTGTGTCCACTCTTCACCTTCATTACAGCTTACATTCTTTTCAGGAGACTCACGTTCAGCTCCTCCTCAAAGAGACGCACTGTTAGAAGCTACTTTAGCATCTTCTGCTTCTTCTTCCCACCATCCAAACGACCCCACACACTTTCAGTGGTCATGGGGTCTGGGGTGGTCAGCCCATAGTTCTGCGAACACCAGCAGCCTCTTTGTTGGATGTGTGTATGTCTCCTTTTGTCAGTGAGGAGCTTCTTGAACAGCTACACCTCCTTTCAGACCCCTGTAGTGTTGAGGGGACTTCTCACAATGGAAGGAGGAGGAACACCTGTGGAGGTTCTCAGATCTGAAGCGTGAAGAGCGGAGCTTGAAGTTTTCCTCTCTCTCCAAGATGAAATCTTTAAGCACTGTTTTAGACAGTTTTGGTGGTCTACCAGGGGCTTGTTAGGGGTCCCGTTTTCTCTGTAGCTTTCGTTATTTGTACTGTTGGGCTGGGAGTGAGAGAAATGAAAGCTGGTCTCTGACTTTTGCACAGTACTATCCTCTATAAGTAGTAGTGTTCCTCGTGTAAAGTGCAGCGCAGTCCAGTAGGTGGCACTGCAGGGACTGACCGGATGACATATCCTCTAAGAACGCCATTCTGCTGGCTCTCGGGGGGAGGCTGCCACTGGATCATGATTGAGGAGTTGGTCCGGCCACTGGCGATGACGTTCTGAGGGGGCGCGCTAGGGGGCTCCTCTGGGAGAGACACCCTGAGAGAGAGAGAGAGAGAGAGAGCGAAAGAGAGAGAGAGGCGGGAGAAAAATGAGACAGAGGTAGAACCGAGTTAGAGTCCGCTGGTTTATATTCGATCATAATGACATTCAGTTTACACTGTGTATTACCAAGAACACCATCCATCATTCCCAGAGTCATTACAAACACCACTGAGCTCCAACAGCGTCCGCTCCATACTGTAAACTACAGTAGCAGATCCAGACTTCAAACACTCGCTCTTACAGTGATCCCTGCTACATACGGAATATAATTCCACGTTAGTGTACTGTAAGTAGCGTGTCGGTGTACAGTAACTCAGTAAGTGTAATGTGTTAGTGTGCTGTAAGTAGTGTGTTGGTGTACGGTAATTCAGTAAGTGTAATGTGTTAGTGTGCTGTAAGTAGCGTGTTGGTGTACCTCAAGTAAGTGTAATGTGTTAATGGTGTCTGGTAAGTAGTGTGTCGGTGTAACTCAGTAAGTGTAATGTGTTAGTGTGCTAAGTAGTGTGTCGGTGTACAGTAACTCCAGTGTAATGTGTTATTGTGCTGGTAAGTAAGTGTGTCCGGTGTACGGTTAACTCAGTAAGTGTAAATGTGTTAGTGTGCTGTAAGTAAGCGTGGCGGTGTACGGTAAACTCAGTAAGTGTAATGTGTTAGTGGCTGTAAGTAGCGTGTCGGTGTCCTGTAACTCATTAAGTGTAATGTGTTAGTGTGCTGGTAAGTGTGTGTCCGGTGTCAGTAAACTCAGTAAGGTAATGTGTTAGTGTGCTGTAAGTAGTGTGTTGGTGTACAGTAATTCAGTAAGTGTAATGTGTTAGTGTGCTGTAGTAGTGTGTTGGTGTACGGTAAACTCAGTAAGTGTAATGTGTTTGTGCTGTAAGTGTGCTGTAAGTAGTGTGTTGGTGTACGTAACTCAGTAAGTGTAATGTGTTAGTGTGCTGTAAGTAGTGTGTTGGTGTACGGTAACTCAGTAAGTGTAATGTGTTAGTGTGCTGTAAGTAGTGTGTCGGTGTACGGTAACTCAGTAAGTGTAATGTGTTAGTGTGCTGTAAGTAGTGTGTCGGTGTACGGTAACTCAGTAAGTGTAATGTGTTAGTGTGCTGTAAGTAGTGTGTCGGTGTACGGTAACTCAGTAAGTGTAATGTGTTAGTGTGGTGTAAGTAGTGTGTCGGTGCACGGTAACTCAGTAAGTGTAATGTGTTAGTGTGGTGTAAGTAGTGTGTCGGTGCACGGTAACTCAGTAAGTGTAATGTGTTAGTGTGGTGTAAGTAGTGTGTTGGTGTACAGTAACTCAGTAAGTGTAATGTGTTAGTGTGCTGTAAGTAGCGTGTCCGGTGTACTTCCCAGTAACTCAGTAAGTGTAATGTGTTAGTGTGCTGTAAAGTAGTGTGTTGGTGTATGGTAAACTCAGTAAGTGTAATGTGTTTAGTGTGCTGTAAGTAGTGTGTTGGGTGTACGGTAACTCAGTAAGTTGTAATGTGTTAGTGTGCTGTAAGTAGCGTGTTGGTGTACGGTAACTCAGTAAGTGTAATGTGTTAGTGTGTTGGTGTACGGTAACTCAGTAAGTGTAATGTGTTAGTGTGCTGTAAGTAGTGTGTTGGTGTACGGTAACTCAGTAAGTGTAATGTGTTAGTGTGCTGTAAGTAGCATGGTGGTGTACGGTAACTCAGTAAGTGTAATGTGTTAGTGTGCTGTAAGTAGCGTGTCGGTGTACGGTAACTCAGTAAGTGTAATGTGTTAGTGTGCTGTAAGTAGTGTGTCGGTGTACAGTAACTCAGTAAGTGTAATGTGTTAGTGTGCTGTAAGTAGCGTGTCAGTGTACGGTAACTCAGTAAGTGTAATGTGTTAGTGTGCTGTAAGTAGCGTGTCGGTGTACGGTAACTCAGTAAGTGTAATGTGTTAGTGTGCTGTAAGTAGCGTGTCGGTGTACGGTAACTCAGTAAGTGTAATGTGTTAGTGTGCTGTAAGTAGCATGGTGGTGTACGGTAACTCAGTAAGTGTAATGTGTTAGTGTGCTGTAAGTAGCGTGTCGGTGTACGGTAACTCAGTAAGTGTAATGTGTTAGTGTGCTGTAAGTAGCATGGTGGTGTACGGTAACTCAGTAAGTGTAATGTGTTAGTGTGCTGTAAGTAGCGTGTCGGTGTACGGTAACTCAGTAAGTGTAATGTGTTAGTGTGCTGTAAGTAGCGTGTCGGTGTACAGTAACTCAGTAAGTGTAATGTGTTAGTGTGCTGTAAGTAGTGTGTCGGTGTACGGTAACTCAGTAAGTGTAATGTGTTAGTGTGCTGTAGGTAGTGTGTCGGTGTACGGTAACTCAGTAAGTGTAATGCGTTAGTGTGCTGTAAGTAGTGTGTTGGTGTACGGTAACTCAGTAAGTGTAATGCGTTAGTGTACTGTAAGTAGTGTGTTGGTGTACAGTAACTCAGTAAGTGTAATGTGTTAGTGTGCTGTAAGTAGCGTGTCGGTGTACGGTAACTCAGTAAGTGTGATGTGTTAGTGTGCTGTAAGTAGCGTGTCGGTGTACGGTAACTCAGTAAGTGTGATGTGTTAGTGTGCTGTAAGTAGCGTGTCGGTGTACGGTAACTCAGTAAGTGTGATGTGTTAGTGTACTGTAAGTAGCGTGTCGGTGTACGGTAACTCAGTAAGTGTAATGTGTTAGTGTACTGTAAGTAGCGTGTCGGTGTACGGTAACTCAGTAAGTGTGATGCGTTAGTGTGCTGTAAGTAGCGTGTCGGTGTACGGTAACTCAGTAAGTGTAATGCGTTAGTGTGCTGTAAGTAGCGTGTCGGTGTACGGTAACTCAGTAAGTGTGATGCGTTAGTGTGCTGTAAGTAGCGTGTCGGTGTACGGTAACTCAGTAAGTGTAATGTGTTAGTGTGCTGTAAGTAGCGTGTCGGTGTACGGTAACTCAGTAAGTGTAATGTGTTAGTGTGCTGTAAGTAGCGTGTCGGTGTACGGTAACTCAGTAAGTGTAATGTGTTAGTGTGCTGTAAGTAGCGTGTCGGTGTACGGTAACTCAGTAAGTGTAATGTGTTAGTGTGCTGTAAGTAGCGTGTTGGTGTACGGTAACTCAGTAAGTGTAATGTGTTAGTGTGCTGTAAGTAGTGTGTTGGTGTACGGTAACTCAGTAAGTGTAATGTGTTAGTGTGCTGTAGGTAGTGTGTCGGTGTACGGTAACTCAGTAAGTGTAATGCGTTAGTGTGCTGTAAGTAGCGTGTTGGTGTACGGTAACTCAGTAAGTGTAATGCGTTAGTGTGCTGTAAGTAGTGTGTCGGTGTACGGTAACTCAGTAAGTGTAATGTGTTAGTGTGCTGTAAGTAGCGTGTCGGTGTACGGTAACTCAGTAAGTGTAATGTGTTAGTGTGCTGTAAGTAGTGTGTTGGTGTACAGTAACTCAGTAAGTGTAATGTGTTAGTGTGCTGTAAGTAGTGTGTTGGTGTACAGTAACTCAGTAAGTGTAATGTGTTAGTGTGCTGTAAGTAGTGTGTTGGTGTACAGTAACTCAGTAAGTGTAATGTGTTAGTGTGCTGTAAGTAGTGTGTTGCTTTGTGTACGCCCCCTAAGGGTGTGTGTGTGTATGTGTGACCTGGAGCCCAATGAGGACAGAATGCTGGAATAGGCTCCACCCCCCGTGTTTATGAAGAACATGCCTTCATGTGGGTCCAGACTTCTGACTGGCACTATATATAAGATTCTGCTCAGTCTCAGTGGACTCCTCGCATAATGTGCTCAGTTCCGGTGTTTATGAGCTGTAGAGAAGCGCTGTATTTGAAGGGAATGGGCTCGGTTTTGATTTAGAGCTGAGTTTACTCTCTCCAGGCTGAGCCCGAGGCTAAATCTCTCTTTAGCATCGCTCTGCACTGACCTTCCTCCGGCTGCTCTCTGTCCAGAGATTAACGGCCAGCTTCATTCTGCTGACCTGTCCACACATTCTGGACACCGTGTTCAGTGAAATGTGAGCGTTTAGAAAATACACCGCATATCACAAGTCTGAAGACGCTGAGCCTGTACTTCATCAGCTTGACCAATCACATGCATCTCAGAGACACTGTAAACTCACCGTTCAGTCTCCTTGCTAAAAGGTCCTTTGCCCACATTGTTGACAGCACACAGGCGGAACTGGTAGGACCTTGCTGGGATCAGTCCACTCACGGTCACTGTCGCAGAGTCTGGTTCAATGTTAGCCAGTAGGATCATCCATGGAGCATCTAAACACATACATGAATAACTCAATGAACCCCCTCAATAAACGCTCCTATACACTACAATAGGAGATATTAGTCCATAAACACCTCAATAAACACTCCTATACGCTAGAATAGGAGATATTAGTCCATACACCCCCTCAATAAACGCTCCTATACACTAGAATAGGAGATATTAGTCCATAAACACCTCAATAAACACTCCTATACACTAGAATAGGAGATATTAGTCCATAAACACCTCAATAAACACTCCTATACGCTAGAATAGGAGATATTAGTCCATACACCCCCTCAATAAACACTCCTATACGCTAGAATAGGAGATATTAGTCCATACACCCCCTCAATAAACACTCCTATACACTAGAATAGGAGATATTAGTCCATAAACCCCCTCAATAAACACTCCTATACACTAGAATAGGAGATATTAGTCCATACACCCCCTCAATAAACGCTCCTATACACTAGAATAGGAGATATTAGTCCATAAACCCCCTCAATAAACACTCCTATACACTAGAATAGGAGATATTAGTCCATAAACCCCCTCAATAAACGCTCCTATACACTAGAATAGGAGATATTAGTCCATAAACACCTCAATAAACACTCCTATACACTAGAATAAGAGATATTAGTCCATACACCCCCTCAATAAACATTCCTATACACTAGATTAGGAGATATTAGTCCATACACCCCCTCAATAAACACTTCTATACACTAGAATAGGAGATACTAGTCCATAAACCCCCTCAATAAACACTCCTATACACTAGATTAGGAGATATTAGTCCATACACCCCCTCAATAAACATTCCTATACACTAGATTAGGAGATATTAGTCCATACACCCCCTCAATAAACACTTCTATACACTAGATTAGGAGATATTAGTCCATACACCCCCTCAATAAACATTCCTTTACACTAGATTAGGAGATATTAGTCCATACACCCCCTCAATAAACATTCCTATACACTAGATTAGGAGATATTAGTCCATAAACACCTCAATAAACATTCCTATACACTAGATTAGGAGATATTAGTCCATACACCCCCTCAATAAACACTCCTATACACTAAATTAGGAGATATTAGTCCATACACCCCCTCAATAAACACTCCTATACACTAGATTAGGAGATACTAGTCCATAAACCCCCTCAATAAACACTCCTATACACTAGATTAGGAGATATTAGTCCATACACCCCCTCATTAAACACTCCTATACACTAGATTAGGAGATATTAGTCTATACACCCCCTCAATAAACATTCCTATACACTAGATTAGGAGATATTAGTCCATACACCCCCTCAATAAACATTCCTATACACTAGTTTAGGAGATATTAGTCCATACACCCCCTCAATAAACATTCCTATACACTAGATTAGGAGATATTAGTCCATACACCCCCTCAATAAACATTCCTATACACTAGATTAGGAGATATTAGTCCATACACCCCCTCAATAAACACTCCTATACACTAAATTAGGAGATATTAGTCCATACACCCCCTCAATAAACACTCCTATACACTAGAATAGGAGATATTAGTCCATGCACCCCCTCAATTAACACTACTATACACTAGAATAGGAGATATTAGTCCATACACCCCCTCAATAAACACTCCTATACACTAGAATAGGAGATATTAGTTCATAAACCCCCTCAATAAACACTCCTATACACTAGAATAGGAGATATTAGTCCATACACCCCCTCAATAAACACTACTATACACTAGAATAGGAGATATTAGTCCATACACCCCCTCAATAAACACTACTATACACTAGAATAGGAGATATTAGTCCATACACCCCCTCAATAAACACTACTATACACTAGAATAGGAGATATTAGTCAATACACCCCCTCAATAAACACTCCTATACACTAGAATAGGAGATATTAGTTCATAAATCACCCCAAAAAGCTACTATGTTCTAGAACAGGAGATATCGTCATTGGTTACTCACTGTTCTCGGACACCTCCAGCACATAACGGATCAGCGGGCTGTTCCCATCAAATGGTTTGGCCCAGGTCAGGTTAATGGCTCTCTTCTCTGTAGAGCTCAGAACTGCACTCGGGTTTTCTGGAGCATGGGGCAACTGCCTGTACACATCCCACATCATACACTTTAAAGACCAGAGGACAGTTACATAGAAGATCAGGGAGCTAGAGGTGATAAAGGTGTTCTCCAGTCTCAGGTGTGATGAGGGGGTGGAGTTATAGATGATTAAGCTGTACCTGACTCTCAGGTGTGATGAGGAGGAGGAGTCATAGATAATGAAGCTGTACCTGACTCTCAGGTGTGGTGAGTAGGAGGAGTTAGAGATGATTAGGCTGTATCTGACTTTCAGGTGTGATGAGGGGGAGGAGTTATAGTTGATTAAGCTGTATCTGAGTCTCAGGTGTGGTAGGTGGAAGGAGTTATAGGTGATGAAGCTGCACCCGACTCACAGGTTTAATGAGGGGGAGGAGTTCTAGATAATGAAGCTGAACCTGCGTCTCAGGTGTGATGAGGGGGAGGAGTTATAGATGATGAAGCTGTACCTGGCTCTTAGGTGTGGTAAGTGGGAGGAGTTATAGGGGATGAAGCTGCACCCGACTCACAGGTTTAATGAGGGGGAGGAGTTATAGATGATGAAGCTGTACCTGACTCTCAGGTGTGGTGAGTAGGAGGAGTTAGAGATGATTAGGCTGTATCTGACTCTCAGGTGTGATAAGGGGGAGGAGTTATAGATAATGAAGATGTACCTGACTCTCAGGTGTGGTAAGTGGGAGGAGTTATAGGTGATGAAGCTGCACCTGACTCACAGGTTTAATGAGGGGGAGGAGTTCTAGATAATGAAGCTGGACCCGAGTCTCAGGTGTGATGAGGGGGAGGAGTTATAGATGATGAAGCTGTACCTGACTCTCGGGTGTGATGAGGGGGAGGAGTTATAGATGATGAAGCTGTACCTGACTCTCAGGTGTGGTGAGTAGGAGGAGTTAGAGATGATTAGGCTGTATCTGACTCTCAGGTGTGATGAGGGGGAGGAGTTCTAGATAATGAAGCTGTATCTGACTCTCAGGTGTGATAAGGGGGAGGAGTTATAGATAATGAAGATGTACCTGACTCTCAGGTGTGGTAAGTGGGAGGAGTTATAGGTGATGAAGCTGCACCCGACTCACAGGTTTAATGAGGGGGAGGAGTTCTAGATAATGAAGCTGGACCTGAGTCTCAGGTGTGATGAGTGGGAGGAGTTATAGATGATGAAGCTGTACCTGACTCTCAGGTGTGATGAGGGGGAGGAGTTATAGATAATGAAGATGTACCTGACTCTCAGGTGTGGTAAGTGGGAGGTGTTATAGGCGATGAAGATGCACCCGACTCACAGGTTTAATGAGGGGGAGGAGTTCTAGATAATGAAGCTGTACCTGACTCTCAGGTGTGATGAGTGGGAGGAGTTATAGATGATGAAGCTGTACCTGACTCTCAGGTGTGATGAGGGGGAGGAGTTATAGATAATGAAGATGTACCTGACTCTCAGGTGTGGTAAGTGGGAGGTGTTATAGGTGATGAAGCTGCACCCGACTCACAGGTTTAATGAGGGGGAGGAGTTCTAGATAATGAAGCTGGACCTGAGTCTCAGGTGTGATGAGGGGGAGGAGTTATAGATGATAAGGCTGTACCTGACTCTCAGGTATGGTGAGTAGGAGGAGTTAGAGATGATTAGGCTGTACTCTCAAGTGTGGTGAGGGGGAGGAGTTATAGATGATGAAGCTGTACCTGACTCTCAGGTGTGGTAAGTAGGAGGAGTTAGAGGTGATAAATGTGCACCAGGTGCAGTGTGGGTGTGTTTACCTGACTCTCAGATGTGCACTGCGTGAGTCATTCCCTCCTACCGAGGTCACTCTGCAGGTATAGGTGCCGATGTCACCTGACCAGGTCTGGGAGATATGCAGTGTGCCATTAACGTCCAGCCGTAACCGTGGCAGTGACTTGGTGTTAATCACCTGACCGTCCTTCTCCCACACAAACCTGAATTAAACCAAACCATATATTTACTGAACGGTAACTTTACAGCAGGAGGACAACAATCACCTGCTGTGATGCGTATTAATGTAAAGAGATTTTAATTCTCTATATAAATGTCTAAATTAACCGCATCAGTATTTAATGTGTCTGAAAGTATTTGGTCAGTCCCTCTGATTAGTAAGTTCAGCTACGTTATGGTCACCTGCTGCTGATACAGCTTGTGTAATCTCCATGGTAAAGAGCTGACCAGTAGAATGGGGCGCTCTGGAGCCGCTGCACATAAGCCTAAGTCACCGTGTCCAATGCCGAGCTTTAGGCTGAGGAGCAGTGGAACTGTGTTGTGTAATAATGGAGCTCCATCCAGTACCTCAGGGATGAGCTGGAGTGTTCCGGAACGGATCATCCAGCTTTAGGACTTCACTAAGGTGCAGTGCATGTATCACTGATTTCCCTTAATTTATTTTATTATCTTATAGTATAATATTTATTCCAGGATAAATGATATACAGTAATTTTCTATTTCTAGAATTTTTGATTTCAGTGGCATCCATCATTTCCAAATAATTCCAATTACATTATATATGTATATATAGACATATCATATTTGAGTTGTATGGAAAATTTAAGTTATATTTACAATAACACAGAAATATTGGAATTATATTTGAATTATATTGGAATACTGAAATTAAATTGGAATACTGGAATTATATTTGAATTATATTGGAATACTGGAATTATATTGGAATACTGGAATTATATTTGAATTATATTGGAATACTGGAATTATATTGGAATACTAGAATTTTAATGAAATTATATTGGAACACTGGAATTATATATGAATTATATTGGAATACTGGAATTATATTGGAATACTGGAATTATATTTGAATTATATTGGAACACTGGAATTATATTGAAATTATATTGGAACACTGGAATTATACTGGAATATTGGGATGATATTAAAATTTTATTGGAATATTGGAATTTTATTGAAATTATATTGGAATACTGGAATTATACTGGAATTATATATTAATTACATTGGAACACTGAAATTATATTGGAATATTGGAATTATATTTGAATTATATTGGAACACTGGAATTATACTGGAATATTGGGATTGTATTAACATTTTATTGGAATATTGGAATTTTATTTAAATTATATTGGAATACTGGAATTATACTGGAATTATATATGAATTACATTGGAACACTGGAATTATATTGGAATATTGGGATTATATTAACATTTTATTGGAATACTGGAATTCTATTGGAATTTTATTGGAATTACTGTATATTGGAATTCCATTGGAATTGTATAGGAATACAGGGATTCTGTTGGAATTCTATCGGAATTCTGTTGGAATTACATAGGAATTAATGTCATTTACTTTCAACTGTTGATTCCAAAAACTTGTGCACAGTATGGAAAAGTTAGGGCCTGTACTCTATATAACACACCTATACCCCTTTCTGCCACTCCCTGTACCTACACTTACTGTCCACTACATCCGCTCCACTGACCATATAGGACCACCATGCAGTCCATCTGTTTCTCTGTATCCTTTAACACCCTGTTCTTTACAGGACCACCACAGAGCAGGTATGATGTGGGTGGTGGATCATCCTCAGCACTGCAGTGACACTGACGTGGTGGTGGTGTGTTAGCGCATCATTCAGAGTTCAGCCCCATCCAGGCTGTAAAGCCCTGCCAGGACTGGACAGACGTCTCTGCTGCTGCTTCGAGCTCTTCAGGGAAGCCTGGAGCAGGTGGAACTCCTGAGAGGTGGTTTTGCTCATCACCAGGCCTGACTAGAACAACGCAGCGGCCAAACGGTCCCGAATAAATCCAGACCATGTCGTATCTCAGGCTCTTCAGTAGCTCCTCTTCGTCTCGCAGCTTTAGGCACTCTGGGATTCCTCTCAGGCAGGTCGTCGATGGAGACATGAATCCAGAGACGTCTACAGAGAAACTCCCTCAGTAACTAATCAGCTCCGCACACACTGCAAAGCCGAGGCCATTACAGTGCCTTACCACAGAACAACAACTAAACGATCAATAACACCGCACTAAATAACACAGTAACACGGAGGGGAAGCCGGCCCAGCTACACTCGCTCCCAGCCTGCTGTGATTAACCGCTCCAGATTTTTACCGCCCTGGAAATCCATTAACTGCTGCTCCAAATTACTGCTGCCATCCAACTCAATTACTCCACCTTTCCATCACCTGTTCTTCATGGAACCAGCCAACAGCCAGAGCAGGTGTTCCAGAGAGAGAGAGCGAGAGCAAGACTGAGAGAGAGAGAGAGAGAGAGAGAGAGGGGGAGGTCTGTCTGGTCTGCTTGCGTGTGCAGTCTTGTACACCATGTTGCGATGTTAATTCCTGGCACTAAATTCGCTGCTGCTGAGTTTTGCGTGACTTCCACACATCCCGTGTTCAGACACAGCTGCCATAAAAGCTGGAACAAGCTCTCGCACTCTGCAGCACTGACAGAGACACGTACACATGACCAGCAGTAGTACACAGACGTCCGAACACTCCTGATCCAATTCCATGATCTGGTGCTCCCGACCTTTTGGAACTGGCAGCCCACATGACCATCCACCAACAACTTTCTCGGCCCACAAGTAGATGAAACCTGCCTGATTGGTTTAAACCCAAACAAATACACCGCAATCAATCAAAGTAGCCCGTCACTCCTCATGCCCTGGGGTGCTGGAGCCTGTGCTCACTGGGTGGACGACCCTGGACGGGCTGCCATTACCACTAGGACTCACACCTAGTGGGGCAAGTTAGCACATCTAATCAGCCTGTCCTGACATGGGGTGAACGTGCAAACTTCACCCAGGAAGCACCCCGGATGCCCCCAGCTGGGAATCCAACCCAGACCCTTCTTGCCATGTGGCAACAGCGCTATGCCACCATGCCAGGTGTTAAGTTGAAACACTGGCTTCTCTGACATTAACACTGTAGCCTGTATCTTCTCCTGGAGCGGATACCCGGCGAGTGTCCCGGCCTGTGATCCCACCCCCTTCCCAGTGCCATTTGAACCTCCAGGGTTTAGCAAACGTGAAACCGCACTTCATATGAAATTGGCAGGCAAATACCGCACACTGCAGTCACGGCAGCACGGCACAAACCAGATCCTCAGGTATAGCGTTATTCCACCCGACCTACAGGACCTCGGCACCCTTCTAAAAAAAGCTCCGTGACCGGAGACACAGTGAAGCGCCAGTGGATGTCACACCCTGCCCTGTCCTGCTCATGTCTGTCTGTCTTCTCTGGCTTCCTGTTTCGGTCTTGTCATGTCCATGTGCTGTCTGTCACTCTGTTCCATGTGCTTCTGTTTGTTTTGGTTTCTTGCTCCTCCTGACTCCGCCCTCTTGTCAGGCCCCTCACCTGTCCCTGGTTTCTGGCTCCACCCCTTCCCAGGTGTCTCTCGTTAGCCCTTGTTGTTTTATACTCCATGTTGTAGCCTTTGTTCTTGCTTGGCGTTTGTTCCCCTGCTGGTGTTTTGTCTCCATGCCCGTCGTTGTGTCTCCTTGTCTGTAGGTTTTGTATTCCCTCTGGTCTGTTGTCCCCCTCCCGGGTGTTAGTGTTTGTCCCCCTCCTGGTTGTTTGCTTGTTTGGGTTTGTTTAGTCGCGAGTCGTTTGGTTTAGTTTCTTCTTGTTTGTTTTGTCATTGAAACACTCCCGTCCTGTCCCCTCTTCGTAACAGTGAATGTTGGAGATGCGTTTGAAAGATGGCTTAGAGCCTAGAGAGACTCTATAGACCTAATCAGCGCTGACCTACCTAACCTCTTAGTTTCTCTTGACTGGCCTTAAAATCTAGAATTGAGGCTTGACCCATTACACAGTGGACCGACACCGTCTACAGACTCTGGTTGGCTCAAACCATGTTTGTTCGTGTGTTGGGTAGGTGTTTCTGGGCCTACAGTCTGGCAGTTTGTCTCCAGTGTGTCTATGTGTGTATGTGTGTGCCTGTGTGTTACCTCACGCTCACACTGGGGTCATGAGTCACTCCGCAGGCCATGGTGGCTTTGGTTCCCTTAATAACACTCTGATCCTGAGGAGGAGTAGTGATCCGAGTACGAGCTGCAGAGAAAGAGAACAGGGAAAGACTACTGAGAGACGTCCGCAGGACCGGTACAGTCCATGATGGATAGTTACCCTGTGCTCATTCCCTATTTCAGATTACCCACAGCTCATTCCCTATTTCAGATTACCCACTGCTCATTCCCTATTTCAGATTACCCACAGCTCATTCCCTATTTCAGATTACCCACTGCTCATTCCCTATTTCAGATTACCCACTGCTCATTCCCTATTTCAGATTACCCACCGCTCATTCCCCATTTCAGATTACCCACCACTCATTCCCTATTTCAGATTACCCACCGCTCATTCCCTATTTCAGATTACCCACTGCTCATCCCTATTTCGGAGATTACCCACAGCTCATTCCCTATTCCAGAGATTACCCACAGCTCATTCCCTATTTCAGATTACCCACCACTCATTCCCTATTTCAGATTACACACTGCTCATTCCCTATTTCAGATTACCCACCGCTCATCCCTATTTCAGATTACCCACTGCTCATTCCCTATTTCAGAGATTACCCGCTGCTCATTCCCTATTTCAGATTACCCGCTGCTCATTCCCTATTTCAGATTACCCACCGCTCATTCCCTATTTCGGAGATTACCCACAGCTCATTCCCTATTCCAGAGATTACCCACAGCTCATTCCCTATTTCAGATTACCCACCACTCATTCCCTATTTCAGATTACACACTGCTCATTCCCTATTTCAGATTACCCACCGCTCATCCCTATTTCAGATTACCCACTGCTCATTCCCTATTTCAGATTACCCACCGCTCATTCCCTATTTCAGATTACCCACTGCTCATTCCCTATTCCAGAGATTACCCACCGCTCATTCCCTATTTCAGATTACCCACCGCTCATTCCCTATTTCAGATTACCCACTGCTCATTCCCTATTCCAGAGATTACCCACTGCTCATTCCCTATTTCAGATTACCCACTGCTCATTCCCTATTTCAGAGATTACCCACCGCTCATTCCCTATTTCAGATTACCCACTGCTCATTCCCTATTTCAGAGATTACCCACCGCTCATTCCCTATTTCAGATTACCCACCGCTCATTCCCTATTCCAGAGATTACCCACTGCTCATTCCCTATTTCAGATTACCCACCGCTCATTCCCTATTTCAGATTACCCGCTGCTCATTCTCTATTTCAGGGATTACCCACAGCTCATTCCCTATTTCAGATTACCCACTGCTCATTCTCTATTTCAGGGATTACCCACAGCTCATTCCCTATTCCAGAGATTACCCACTGCTCATTCCCTATTTCAGATTACCCACCGCTCATTCCCTATTTCAGATTACCCACCGCTCATTCCCTATTCCAGAGATTACCCACTGCTCATTCCCTATTTCAGATTACCCACCGCTCATTCCCTATTTCAGATTACCCACCGCTCATTCCCTATTCCAGAGATTACCCACTGCTCATTCCCTATTTCAGATTACCCACCGCTCATTCCCTATTTCAGATTACCCACAGCTCATTCCCTATTCCAGAGATTACCCACCGCTCATTCCCTATTTCAGATTACCCACCGCTCATTCCCTATTTCAGATTACCCACCGCTCATTCCCTATTCCAGAGATTACCCACTGCTCATTCCCTATTTCAGATTACCCACCGCTCATTCCCTATTTCAGATTACCCGCTGCTCATTCTCTATTTCAGGGATTACCCACAGCTCATTCCCTATTTCAGATTACCCACTGCTCATTCTCTATTTCAGGGATTACCCACAGCTCATTCCCTATTCCAGAGATTACCCACAGCTCATTCCCTATTCCAGAGATTACCCACTGCTCATTCCCTATTTCAGATTACCCACAGCTCATTCCCTATTCCAGAGATTACCCACTGCTTATTCTCTCTTTCAGAGATTACCCACAGCTCATTCCCTATTCCAGAGATTACCCACTGCTCATTCCCTATTTCAGATTACCCACAGCTCATTCCCTATTCCAGAGATTACCCACAGCTCATTCCCTATTTCAGAGATTACCCGCTGCTCATTCTCTATTTCAGAGATTACCCACCGCTCATTCCCTATTTCAGATTACCCACTGCTCATTCCCTATTTCAGAGATTACCCACTGATCATTACCCAGTTCAGAGATTACTGTCTGCTCATTAATGATTTCAGATTACTCTCTGCTCATCACTTATTTCAGAGATTACCACTGATCATTACGTTTTTCCGAGATTAGCCACTGCTAGATTATTCTCTGGTTATTGAGGTTTTGTATTAGGATCATAGAGATATATTTAGATACATTTAGATTTTTAGATTCCCAGTAGTTGCCTTCTCTTTCCCTCTGCACCTCCGCACTTTTCCCACCTCCTACCACTCCTTAGTCCCACCTCTGTTCCCCCTAGATCTCTGGCCCAATTCTCAGAGCTCTCCCCCTCCCCTATAACCCTACAATCTCATGGTTCATTGATGTGACCACCAGTTTCACTAATGACATAGATATCGTAATATCAATAGATCAACATATTAATCTGATTCTGAAACACACACAGGCAGGCAGACACACACTCACCCCACACCACCAGGTCAGCTGATGCCTCGTCGATGCCTCTGGAGTTGCTAGCCATGCAGGTATATGTACCTGCGTCCAAAATGTGTGCAGGGCTAATCAGCAAACTGCCAGACTCCAGCAGGGTGAAGCGGGGGAGCTGGACTGAGCCGCTAGCTAACACACGCTCACCTGTAAACACACAAATGCATTTACCTATGAGTTCATACAATAAACAAAGTGGTCAGGAACTCTCAGGGCCTTCTGGAGGTTCTAGATAGATTCACTGACTCCAAATACGAGCAGCAGGTTCCAGGTAGTTGTTAGGAATGTGGCCACTCTGCGTCAGGAGTCTTTACCGAAAGACCCTCTGTAAAACTGATACACACAATACCATACAAGCTCACAGGACTAAAGAGTCACATTAGGTGTTTAAGGTGGAAGTAACTTCAGGCTCCTGCAGATGGCGCTGCATTAGGATGATATGTACATACGTGGATGCTACAGTGCAGGGAATGTCTCGTTCCATGTGTGGAAAATGTCTCCAGAGCAGATGTTAATGATTGGCTTAAAGGAGTGACTGCATGTGGGCGTGGCCAAAGACCATAGTGTGAAGGAAGTAGCTGAATCTGCAGGTGTATGGAAGCAGCGTACGGTCATACGGGTCTACCAGCAGTGGGAAAATCCTAGTCTACAGGAAATTCTCCTCGGAATTGGGGAAGGCATCCACCAAATCTGGACCAACTGAACAATTCTTTGATGTAGGAGTGTCTGAACACTGACGTGGCCAGTCCATCCCAATCCAGTCACAGCTGTAATTGGTGCTGTTGGAGGTGTTACATGCTATGGGCTTGTTCCAGTCACAGGTGAGCTGATATCTTAATCAAACACATGAAGTGACTCTTACAAGCTTTAAATATGGTGTGGTTGGTGTAGATGTGGTTGGTGTAGCTCAGTGGATAACACCACTACCCGCCAGGGAGTCAACACCACATGTGGGAGACTGGGGCTGGAATCCCGGCCTGGGTGACTAGGCTGTGCTGCACCAATAAGAGTCCTTGGGAAAGACACCTAACACCACACTGCCCTACCTGGAACCTCGTAAGTCGCTCTGGATACGAGCGTCAGCTGAAAACCGTGAATGTAAATATCCACGTTTAAAACAGAATGACCAAGAGAGAACATTAGGAACTGCAGCTAGCTTAGCTTAGGCCAGGTTTAGTGTTTACAGCCTGAACTGAAGGTCTAGCTCTTTGAGTCACGGTTCACCACTGAAGTGTTGTGTTCTCTACCTTTCTGCCAGGTGATAGCGGGCCGTGGCGCTCCTGAAGTCTCACAGTGTAGAATAACCGACATCCCATCAATCACAGTACTGTCTGACGGACCGGCTGTGATGTTTGGGGCAATGCCTGAGAACACACAAACAGACAAACATATGAAGGAGTGAGAAGAAGGATGGACTCATGCCTGATGAAACTCTGAGAATGAGCCGCCGAACAGACTATCGCCCGGACGACATGCACAAATAATCAGCGTGATAGTTTCAGGATTACCCCCAGCTGACCACAAATACAAAGACCCTCGGTGTCCTGCCCTCCCCAAACACCTGTCAACGCCCCGTCACAAGACACAGAGTATTGGCATTATGCTGAAATATGAAGGCTAATACATTTTTAGCTTAGCATTTTCACCATTTGAACATTAATACACACTCGAACTTGCAGTCTTGTCCTCAGCTGTATGTATGTATACATATATATATATATATATATTTTTTTTCTATAAATATATATATATATATATATATATAAGGCATGGCTCAACTTCAGTCTGAAGAGAGAGAGAGAGAGAGAGAGACAGACAGATAGACAGAGAGAGACACAGAGAGAAAGAGACAGAGACAAACAGAGAGAGAGAGAGAGAGACAGAGACATACAGAGAGACAGAGAGAGAGACACAGAGAGAGAGAGACAGAGACAAACAGAGAGAGAGAGAGACAGACAGAGACACAGAGAGAGAAACAGAGAGAGAGAGAGAGACACAGAGAGAGAGAGAGAGAGAGAAACAGAGACAGACAGAGAGAGAGAAACAGAGAGAGAGAGAGAGAGAGAGAAACAGAGACAGACAGAGAGAGAGAAACAGAGAGAGAGAGAGAGACAGAGAGAGAGAGAGAGAGAGAGAAACAGAGAGAGAGAGAGAGAGAGACACAGAGAGAGAGAGAGAGAAACAGAGAGACAGGGAGAGAGAGACAGCGAGACAGAGATAGAGCGAGAGCGAGTGAGAGAGAGAGAGAGAGAAAGAGAGAGAGAGAGACAGAGAGAGAGAGAGAGAGAGAGAGAGAGAGAGAGAGAGAGAGAGAGAGAGAGAGAGAGAGAGAGAGAGAGAGAGAGAAAGAGAGAGGGAGAGCGAGAAAGACACTCACTGGTGACAGCAAGGTAGGTGTTGGTCTGCACCTCTCCGGCCTCATTGCGGGCGAAACACTGGAACATTCCGGTATCGTCCGGAAGCAGGCCGTTAACCTGTAGGCTTCCACCAGCCAGCACACGGTACCGTGGCAACCGCACTGGGTTTATGGGTAATGCGTCTTTGTACCACACTATATCAGGCTGAGGGACACCTGAGGAACAGCACACAGGTAACCATGGAGATCATTCCAGTGAAGGTGAGAGTGATTATTAATGTAGTGTTAGAGATTAAAATATGATAATGAAGGGATGATTATTATACTGATGAGGATTACAGCGGTGATTCTAGAGATGGTGATGATTATAATGATGATTATAAAGGTTGTGATGATCATAGCAGTAATTCTAGAGATGTGATAATTATTGTGGTGATTTTAGAGACGGTGATGATTACAGTGGTGATTGTACAAGTTGTGATGATTATAGTGATGATGATGATGACGATGAAGATGATGAAGATGATGATTACAGTGGTGATTATAGAAGTTGTGATGATTACAGTGGTGATTCTAGAGATGGTGATGATCATAGTGGTGATTTTAGAAGTTGTGATGATTATAGTGATGATGATGATGAAGATGATGATTATAGTGGTGATTCTAGAGATGGTGATGATTATAGTGGTGATTGTAGAAGTTGTGGTGATTACAGTGGTGATTATAGAGATGGTGTTGATTTCAGTGATTTTAGATATAGAGATGATTATAGTGGTGATTCTAGAAGTTGTGATGATTATAGTGGTGATTCTAGAAGTTGTGATAATTACAGTGGTGATTATAGAGATGGTGATGATTACAGTGGTGATTATAGAGATGGTGATGATTTCAGTGGTGATTATAGAGATGGTGATGATTACAGTGGTGATTCTAGAGATGGTGATGATTACAGTGGTGATTTTAGAGATGGTGATGATTACAGTGGTGATTTTAGAGATGGTGATGATCATAGTGGTGGTTCTAGAGATGATGATTATAGTGATTTTAGATATAGAGATGATTATAGTGGTGATTCTAGAAGTTGTGATGATTATAGTTGTGATTCTAGAGATGGTGATGATTACAGTGGTGATTATAGAGAGGGCGGTGATCATAGTGGTGGTTCTAGAGATGGTGATGATTTCAGTGATTTTAGATATAGTGATGATTATAGTGGTGATCGTGGTGGTGATGATGATGATAATGACAGTGAAGATTGTAACAACATTAATGATGACGATGCTGGGTCTGCCTACCTCGTGCCTGGCAGGGAATATCCACCACCTTCTCCATCTCAGCAGTGATGTGCTTCTCTGGTTCCTTCACAAATTGTGGCGGCTCTGAGAGACAGGGGTCACAAAGGTCAAACAGCTGAAGTTAATGTGTAAATGGAGACCTGTTTGATAACGACTGAGAATGTGTGTAACAGTGTCTGTACCTAGAACGTGTAGATAAGCTCCGGCACTAACAGACGGAACACTGCTGCTCTTAAGCTCCGCCTCACACTCGTAGAGCCCCGAGTCGCTCACAGTGGGGCTGAGGATAGTCAACCTGCGGTTGAAATCACTTAGACCAGAACGAATGGGAACACCGTCCTTCCTCCAGCTTATACTCAGCTTAATTAATGGCCTGGAGAGAGAGAGGAGAGGGAGAGAGAGAGAGAGAGAGAGAGAGAGAGAGAGAGAGAGAGAAACACAGAGTGATAGAAAGCAAGTTAGAGAGGACGTCCAGAAACAGTTTATTCAGAGTTCTGAGAGCACACAGGACCCCCCCAAACACCCACTTACCCTCACCACACCTGTCAATGAGCTCAGCTCTCCACAGCCCACCACACACCAACACTACCTGATTTCAATTAAAACGCTGCTGTGGCTCTTCACCTGCTTTTCAACACCAGCAAAATTAAATTCTTATCATTCCTCACTCCTGCGCTCTCACAAATTACACGCCTCCGCCGTAGTGCCGATATCCAACCGAATACTGAAATACTTTTAAATGTTCACCGTGGAAACATGACTGTACACCTCAATGTTCAGCAGCTTCACACACAAATATGAACACCTCTTTACACACCCGTATCAATCATAAAACATTCCAAAATAAATGTAAAGTCAGATTACAACATTATTATTAATGATGTGTACTATTACATCATCAAAATTACACTCATCATCAAAAGAATAGCTGCACCCAGAAGGAAGTGATATGATCAATATTTATTGAGCTACACATACAGAAGTCTGTCTCTCAGTATGGCGTCGGGCCGCCGTGTTTGCTAACCCAACACGCCAGACGTCTCGGTATGGAGCTGTAGAGGTTCCTGATGGAGTCCTGTGATAATCCATCCCATGCAGCTTGAATATCCTCACACAGTTCCTGCAGATGGTGCGGTAGGGGTGGAGGTGGAGGGACACCAGGCCTTCTGGACGTGTGACAACAAACCGTTCATCTTGGTGCTGACCACGGTGTCTCACAGCAGTGCTGCTGGAGTGTTTAGACACTGTGTCCACTCACTGTCCACTCTATTAGACACTCCTACCTTGCTGGTCCACCTTGTAGATGGACAGTCAGAGACAATAGCTCATCTGCTGCTGCACAGTGCAGTGTTGGTCATCCTTGGTCCTTCATCAGTGGGCACATGACGCTGCCCAAAGGACGCTGCCCCACAGGATGCTGCTGGCTGGTTAGTTTTGGTTGGTGGACAATACCCAGTCCAGCAGGGACACCGAAGTGTCCGGCAGCACTGCTGTGTCTGATCCACTCACACCAGCACCACACACACTAACACACCACCACCACATCAGTGTCACTGCAGTGCTGAGAATGATCCACCACCCACATCATACCTGCTCTGTGGGGGTCCTGTGGGGGTCCTGACCATTGAAGAACAGGGTAATACAGTATACAGAGAAACAGATGGACTACAGTCTGGACCTGTACACCTACAGAGTGTCCTGTATGGTCAGTTGGAGCTGATAAGATGGACACTGAGTGTAGAAATTGTCCAAAATGTCTCCAGTTACACCGAGACTTCCATCAGACGTTAAAGGTGTTAAAATGGTACATAGGAACTTAAAGCTCACTGACCTAGCATTGGCCACACACTCCATGGTGACCTCAGAGGTTCCAGACACAACACTGGTGTTCCTTGGGGGAATAACAATGGTGGGAGCAATGGGGTCAGCAGGACCACCAACATCTACAGAGAGACAGGGAGAGCAACAGAGCGAGAGAAAGAGAGAGAGAGAGAGAGAAAGAGAGAGAGAGAGAGAGAGAGAGAGAGCAAGAGAGAAAGAGAGAAAGAGAGAGAAAGAGAGAGAGAGAGAGAGAGATAGACAGACAGAAAGAGAGAGACAGAAAGAGAGAGAGAGAAAGAGAGAGAGACACACAGAGAAAAAGAGAGACAGAGAGGAAGACAGAAAGAGAGAGAGAGAGAGACAAACAAAGAGAGAGACAGAAACACAGAGGGAGACAGAGACAGAGAGAGAGAGAGAGAGAGAGAGAGAGAGAGAGAGAGAGAGAGAAGGAGAGAGACACAGAGAGAGACACAGACAAACAGAGAAAGAGAGAGAGAGAGAGAGAGAGAGAGAGACAGACAGATAGACAGAAAGAGAGAGAGAGAAAGAGAGAGAGACATACAGAGAAAAAGAGAGACAGAGAGGAAGACAGAAAGAGAGAGAGAGAGAGACAAACAAAGAGAGAGACAGAAACACAGAGACAGAGAGAGAGACAGAGAGAGAGAGAGACAAAGAGAAAAGGAGGAAGAGAGAGAGACAGAGAGAAAATGAGGGAGAGAGAGAGAGAAAGAGAGAGACAGAGACAGAGAGAGAGAGAAGGAGAGAGACACAGAGAGAGACAGACAAACAGAGAAAGAGAGAGACAGAGAGAGAGAGAGACACAGAGAGAGAGAGAAACAGAGAGAGACACAGAGACACAAAGAAAGAGAGAGAGAGAGAGAGAGAGAGAGAAATGATACATGATAAGACACAATATACTGACACCTGACCTGTTGAACTGTCAACATCTATTAACACGTGATTTATTTACCTTCTCTGTCTTTAAACTGGAACGTGCACTTACATGTACATCACACGGTCAGACTGAGAGGGATAATAACAGAACTGACCATGACAACCATAAATACACCCCTCCTCTCACCATCAATACATCACTCCATTCTTCCTGTCTTTCAAAAACAGAGTGATGCTGTAGGCATCTACCACTACAAGTTTGGGGTGACTGATCTCACAGTCTCGGCGTCTCTTAGAGACTCATGTATGAATGATTCTCTGATTAACCTCATTTCTTTTCCAATCAAACCCAACTTCAATCAGTCTGTAGGAGCTGCAGAAGTGAGGAGGTCTGGATGGTACAGGGAATCGTAAGTGATCTTAAATCTCTCATGAACTCCTAAAGAGACTCACCTCCACAGTGAGTCACATCTGAAAACCCATAACCACGCAAACCCAAACCAATAAAAAACAGAACCACAGAAATCATTTCAGATTTGGAATATGTCGTCGCTGTCCAAAGAAAAACAGGCATCTCCAAAATGGCAACTTTACAGGAGAGGCCAAAACCTCATGTCATTTGAATGGAAGTCAATGGGACCGGACGTCTTTCCCAGCAGTTTCGGGTCGTTTCTGTTGGTCCATTCTTCGTGGAATTCCCACACAGTGTAAACAGCAGCTCATGTGATCAAATGAGGCATAAAAGTAAAAATCAATAAAAATGAAGATACATGTTTTTCATTGGACAGCGACGATATGCTTCATGTATGTTGCTGTACGTTGTTACTGTACAATGTAAATATATTTTGGTTTATGGGTTGGTGTCTATGGCGTCTCAATCTGCACTGTATGAGTTATCATGCCTAAATAATCAGACTTATACAACAGCACTGTGTATACTGCACATATGTGCATATAAGTCAATGGAACCAGACAATTATCCAAGCAATCTGGGTCGTTTCTATTGGTCGGTTCATTCATTACATAAACAGCAAGCTGCTAATGTTCAAATGACAATAGAGAAATTAGAGAGAATAGTAGAAATTGACAATTTTTCTTCAGACAGCAACAATATACATACTGAATACTGTATATACACTATACAGCTCTGGGAAAATGTTAGAGACCACCACAAACTGATCAGTGTCTCTAGGTGTGCAGGTTCTGGGTTTGTGTTGGTTCTGTTTGATTCTCTACACTACTGGAACCATGTCTCCCAAACTCCAGATCAGATATTGTATTAGATCTGTGTATTTAGAAAATCACTAATGACCTCCAGAAGCCTGTTTTTAGAACCATGCTCGCTGTGCGTTTCACCCCAGCCACCGCTCGCCAGTCTCTCTGTAGGTCACCTGAGGTCATCTTACGGTGGGTAAGGGACATTGGAATGAGGTGGTGCTCATCACGGTCAGTAGAGAGCGGGTTTGGCCCTCTGCCAGTCTGTAGCTGTGTTGTCCTGTGTGTTGGCTGCTGGACCTTGTTCTTATGAACCAGAGGCTCACTGCATCTGCCAGTAAAGCTAGAACCCAACCTTCGGTTCCTCACTGAGAACCTGCTGTACATGTGGAGATGCTGGAGTGGTCTCTGATTTAGCTCCAGAGCTGTGTGTGTATATACCCACTGTATACTGTTTACTCACAACAGAACATAGAACACACATCAGACGTTGAAAGTGAGACATCTTACCATTCCATTAACCTTATCAAGTTAATTAGAACGTAATGGCAGGGTCGCATCTCAAAAACGGGGGGACAGGGGACACAAAAGGCTGGAAAAGGAAGTGGTACTTATACAGGACAGCTGGAGGAGCGATTTGCAACCGAGTCACATGACTCTCAGAAGGAAAGTTAACTCTGTGGGTCACTTACTCTCTACGGTCAGTGTGATGGGTTGGCTGGTCTTGTTCTCTCCGTTCTTGTCGTTCACCGCCTGAACGTAGTACCGTCCAGCATCGGGCGCCACCGCAGACAGAATGACCAGAGTGTTGTCCAGAGTGATGGCACTGTGGAATCATTTAGTACAATCTGAATCACTCATCCCGACAAAGAGGCGCTCGAAAAGGACTCACTGACGTCATGTTTACAGCTGACGGGTTATACGCAGTACAGGTGGGCCAGAGCAGAGTTAGGGGTCTTGCCCAAGGACTCTTATTGGTGTAGCTCAGCATTTCCTACCTAGACTGGGATTTGAACCCCCCTCTCCCACACGGGGTGGTAGCTCCTCGGTGGGTGAAGGTGTTAACCGCTGAGCCACACCAAAAATCATGTTCCACACCAACCAATCTTTTTCGCCCTCTCTTTCCCTCGGTTTCTGTTTCACTCTCTCTCTCTTGCTTTCTTTCTTGCTCTCTCTCTCTCTCTTTCTCTCTCTCTCTCTCTCTCGTTGTTTCCCTGGGACTCAGAATGCCAATAGGTGTTGGGTTCTTGCAATCATGTTCCACACCAACCATGTTTCTCGTCAAACACACCAACATTCACAAACACACCTCCCGCACACTCGCCTCAGCTGCACACTTCTCTAGTTTTGGAGGAGAGGCACCCTAACCTGAAATTCTCCTGCTCCCAACCCACCCGATTCAACTTATCAGCTTAATAACCAGCCCTTTCAGAGCTGCAGGGGCGTGTTAAAGCAGGGAGTCCACTAAGTTATGCAGGACAGGGTGCTTTCAGGACCAGGCCTGAGAAACACTGACCTATAAGAACCTCCCTAGTAATAATGAAGGAGAAAGCCAACGTGAAAAAAGTGAAAGAGTTCAAAAACTGATTAAAGGCTACAGAGAAAATGAGACTCCTAAGAACTACCTGGAAAACCTGGCTGACCCATCAACATGGTTCCTATCAGATAAACTTTCCTCTTGGAGAGAGAGAACATCAAGTTCCACTCCTACTTCAGATTTGA
The DNA here is from genome assembly GCA_024036415.1 of Prochilodus magdalenae. Lineage (NCBI taxonomy): Eukaryota > Metazoa > Chordata > Actinopteri > Characiformes > Prochilodontidae > Prochilodus > Prochilodus magdalenae. The sequence continues at coordinate 96,486 of JAMWET010005187.1, read as the reverse complement.
GAACATCTCCAGGTGCTCCTGTCCATCTTTCTTCCACTGGGAGAAGGCACCCCAACGCTACGGAGGTCTGAAAGGATACCTGTGTAGCTGTTCACAAAGCCCTCAAGAACATCTGGATCCCTGAGTGTGTTTGGGATTCCATGGAAATGCTAAACCAGCTTCTAAGACCGATCTTTGGAGGTCGCCTCTCTCTGGGAAACTGAAAGTAAGTCTCCTGTAAAGGATGGAAGCTGTAATAATTCACTGGTAATAATGAAGGAGGAAGTCAAAGTGAAAAAAGCAGGAGTGTCCAAAACTGGACTTCAAAATCTGATTAAGAGCTGCAGAGAAAATCAGACACGTAACAACCACCTGGAAGACAGGGTAGATCCACCCACACTGTCCCCATCAGATACACAGCACTTAAGGCTTTCATCTTTGAGAGAGAGGAGCTCCACTCCTGCTTCAGATCTGAGAACATCCACCCGTATTCCACTGTGAGAAGACCCCTCAACGTTACGGAGGTCTGAAAGGATACCTGTGTAGATGTTCACAAAGCCCTCACGAACATCTGGATCCCTGAGTGTGTTTGGGATTCCATGGAAATGCTAAACCAGCTTTTAAGACCGATCTTTGGAGGTGGTCTCTCTTTGAGGAACTGAACGTGAGTCTCCTGTAAAGGACGGAAGCTGTAATGAAGCTAGAGAGCGGAGACACCAAACACTCAAACACCTGATACTTTATTTATCTGGCTCTAGTATCGTTCTCGTTTTTCCCAGATGATGAAATACGAAAAAATCCACTTAATGGCTAGAAATTGCTGAAATAGGAGACGGTCTCTGAATACTGGATTATGTATTGTATATTATATATACCGGGTGGTTTGTACAATGGCTTCCAATGCGAGTGCTAGTGGTGTTTGTATAGCAACATTTCACTGGGGAAGCTGTTATGATTGGAAAGCCTCCATGCTGCTGCTGAACTAAAGCAGCTCTGTGAGCTGCACAGATCTTGCTGTGATTTTCATCCCTGGGGTTTGAAAGCATGACTGTGCTGGTTATTATTCAGAGCAGCAGGGTGGGCATATGCCCCCGCCCCTAGGGTGGCCTCCCACCAGGCTGAGTGCCAATTACTGTGCCACCTTCACTCACAATCAATGTTTTCTTATTACAGGCGCGTGTTGGACTATTTGAATGCAGTTTGCTGGTTCCATCTGGTTACCCTGTGTGTGTTTCGCCCCATACAAATCTCTCTTTCTCTTTCGCTCTCTCTCTCTCTTTCTCTCTCGCCTTCTTTCTCGCTCTCTCTCTCGTTGTTCCCCTGGGACTCGGAATGCTAATAGGTGTTGGGTTCTTGCAGTAAGAATACTAAGAGCACAGAAATGCTCTTCTATTGCAGCCAAGTACATCAGACAGAGGGGCCACGCTGTTACTTCATACAACCACATGACTTGCACATGAAAATGATGTAACATCGGTGCATCTGCTCGTCCATCCCTTCTTCTTAAAGGTGTACTGGTATACTGGCTATACTGGTTTTTGTTCTAGATGTTGGAACATTGCTGTTAGGATTTAACTGCATTCAACATTCACACCAGCATTAGTGAGGTCAGGTTCTGATGCTGGATGATCAGTTCTAGATCACAAACGACCCGTCAACTCATTCTCGAGTTATTCAGTGGAGCTTCTCTCCATCTGAAGGTGCTCAGTGAAGATGTATTGTTTCAGCTCAGCCTGACAGAGTGTAATAGAGCATCCCAGAGGGGTTCAGTGGAGCTTATTACTCCAACTCATCCCAGAGGGGTTCAGTGGAGCTTATTACTGCAGCTCTTCACAGAGGGGTTCAGTGGAGTTCATCACTCCAACTCCTCCCAGAGGGGTTCAGTGGAGCTCATCACTCCAGCTCTTCCCAGAGGGGTCCAGTGGAGTTCATCACTCCAACTCATCCCAGAGGGGTTCAGTGGAGCTCATCACTCCAGCTCTTCCCAGAGGGGTTCAGTGGAGTTCATCACTCCAGCTCTTCCTAGAGGGGTTCAGTGGAGTTCATCATTTCAACTCATCCCAGAGGGGTTCAGTGGAGTTCATCACTCCAGCTCTTCCCAGAGGGGTTCAGTGGAGCTCATCACTCCAGCTCTTCCCAGAGGGGTTCAGTGGAGTTCATCACTCCAGCTCTTCCCAGAGGGGTTCAGTGGAGCTCATCACTCCAGCTCTTCCCAGAGGGGTTCAGTGGAGATCATCACTCCAGCTCTTCCTAGAGGGTTTCAGTGGAGTTCATCATTTCAACTCATCCCAGAGGGGTTCAGTGGAGTTCATCACTCCAGCTCTTCCCAGAGGGTTTTAGTGGAGTTCATCACTCCAGCTCTTCCCAGAGGGGTTCAGTGGAGCTCATCACTCCAGCTCTTCCCAGAGGGGTTCAGTGGAGTTCATCATTTCAACTCATCCCAGAGGGGTTCAGTGAAGTTCGTCACTCTAACTCATCCCAGAGGGGTTCAGTGAAGTTCGTCACTCCAACTCATCCCAGAGGGGTTCAGTGGAGTTCATCACTCCAGCTCTTCCCAGAAGGGTCCAGTGGAGTTCATCACTCCAGCTCTTCCCAGAGGGGTTCAGTGGAGTTCATCATTTCAACTCATCCCAGAGGGGTTCAGTGGAGTTCATCACTCCAACTCATCCCAGAGGGGTTCAGTGGAGTTCATCACTCCAACTCTTCCCAGAGGGGTTCAGTGGAGTTCATCACTCCAGCTCTTCCCAGAGGGGTTCAGTGGAGTTCATCATTTCAACTCATCCCAGAGGGGTTCAGTGAAGTTCGTCACTCCAACTCATCCCAGAGGGGTTCAGTGGAGCTCATCACTCCAGCTCTTCCCAGAGGGGTTCAGTGGAGTTCATCATTTCAACTCATCCCAGAGGGGTTCAGTGAAGTTCGTCACTCTAACTCATCCCAGAGGGGTTCAGTGAAGTTCGTCACTCCAACTCATCCCAGAGGGGTTCAGTGGAGTTCATCACTCCAGCTCTTCCCAGAAGGGTCCAGTGGAGTTCATCACTCCAGCTCTTCCCAGAGGGGTTCAGTGGAGTTCATCATTTCAACTCATCCCAGAGGGGTTCAGTGGAGTTCAGTGGAGCGTATCATTCCAGTTTGTCCTATAACAGTGTTCAAATGAGATCCCTCACTTCATCTATTTCCAATGGCGTTCAGTGAAATCTCATCACACCAACTCATCCCAAAGGATTTCAATGGAAGTTCATCACTCCATCTCATCCAAAAGGTGTTCAGAGGAAATGCATCACTCAATCTCATCAAGAAGGTCAGTGGAGCATCATCACTCTAGTTCATCCCAAAGGTATTCTGAAAAAGCAGAATCACTCGAATAAATTCAAAAGTGGTTAAAAGAGCTTTATCACAAAAACTCATAGGTGTTCATTCGAGGACCGAAAGAGGAACGAATAGAAGGTCAGTGAAGTGAAATCATTCCTACTCATTCCAAAGGTGTTCAGAGAATGGCTGAAACTGAAGGACACTGAGTTTAATAAGAAAACCTTCTTCCAAGTAGCTCCACCAGTACACTCCTCACACAGCGCTACACGTACTGCATATGCCGGACAAACTTCCATAGCATATCATCTCCATATTGTCCCAGTGCTTATCTATAGCTTTACATTCTTAACAATGGATCTCTGTACTTTATGGACAATGTTTTGTCCAGTGGACCAACGGAACGTCTCAGAACGTAGTGTGAGATGAATTATGGATTAGCACAGGGACACAGAGGCTCTGTCCTGAAGCACAAATTAATCTCCGGTGATTCCTTCAACTTGAGAACCCAGCAGCACCACATGCAGGCTAATGAGACAACCATGAAAATACACACCCCCATGCACATATTATATACAGCGTTTAATATCACTATTTTAATTACTTTCCAGCCTTTAGGAAGTGCTACTGCGTCTTTCATTAGTTACATACAGTGGCACTTCCTAAAGGCTAAAAAGTAATTAAAGAATTAATATCAATTA
>JAMWET010005187.1:85000-87500 GCA_024036415.1 Prochilodus magdalenae | reverse complement strand
ATATTCACTAACCTGAAAGGAGAACTAGAGCTTTTACACTGTGCAGAAAAAGATCAAAGTTTTTACACCACTAAATATATATTAGAGGTGGAGATATGGAGGAGTATCATACTGTGCTACATCAGGAGTAGCTGTGGTGTATCAGGATATGGACTGGTTCGGACTCTCATCAGGTGGAGCTGTTAGATGTAAGCCTGTGGCGTCTATAAGATGACCCATCCAAACTTTTGACTGGTAGGTGGAGCTGAAAATACAGGTTGATAGACGAACATACAAGATTAGCTGCACCCAATAAAGTGCCCACACACAGCGCCACCTTGTGTCCCGAAGCAGTAGCTGGTTTACAGTACCACACTGAGGAACAGAACGGCATACCCCTAGCTAAAATCGCGTACACAGCCGATACGGAAGAAAAGGCTTCGATGTAGACGCTTACCGAGACCGTTTTATCACCCAGGTCTAGAACAGAGGAGGGAGGGAGGTGGGGAAAACGAGGGAGAGGAGAAGAGACAATCTACAGCTCCATTTACAGCCCAATCTGTTCATTTCCTCACCAGCGAGACATTAAAAGAGGCACGTAGACTGGGAAGCTGTGGTCAGGCTCCAGAGCACACCAACACACACACCACAACAAGCCATAGAGTCTTAGGAGTGTTAGGAGCGTCTGGGAGGTTTCTATCTGAAGCCTCTTTAGTCATGAGTAATCTACAGTCCGTCCTCCTTTAGCACCATCCAATCAGCACACACCACATGCACTCCCGCTTTATTAGGGACATCATTCTAATGCTGGCCAGTAACGCCGGGCATTCCGTCTCTTCTCCTTCAGGCACATCACTCAGCTGTCGGATACCAGCGACTCAGTTGGGCAGCAGCAGTGCCAGTTTCTCGTGTCCTAAATCAGCCGTACGCCCTGTATGGGGTTCGGGGCTAATTTCCTCTTTTACAGGAGCCCCTCTGTGATTTTAGTGCCGTCTGGATCAGGCATGTCCGTGTTTCTCTCCATCCTCTCCTGAGGAAATTACAGGCCAAATTACCCAATGTTCTGCTCGGAGCGGTTTAGGACCATCCGGATTGACGGATCTGTGTTCTCCCAGACAGATGTCACCTTATTCTGGTGGATTCTGGAGATTTTTGACCCCAGATATAAAACACTTTCCCAATCATGGAACAGAAACGGGCTACTTTGGAAGAATCACAAATCCTGGAAGGTGGATAGTAAACTGGGCCAGTGAAACGATCATACGTGTATGTTGATATACAGTATCTCACAAAAGTACGGGCCCCCCTTAGATTTGTGTAAATATTTGATAATATCGTTTGATGGGACAACACCGGTCGCTGTCCATAGAAAAACACGTATCTCCATTTTTGTTGATTTTTACTTTTAAGCCTCATTTGATCACATGAGCTGCTGTTTACACTGTATGTGAATTCCATGATGAATGGACCAATAGAAATGGCCCAGAACTGCTTGGAAGGACGTCCGGTTCCATTGACTTCCATTCAAATGAAATGAGGTTTTGTCCTCTCCTGTAAAGTTGCCATTTTGGAGATACCTGTTTTTCTATCACAGCGACGACATGACAGTTTGATACGATGTAGAGTAGTCAGTGTACAGCTGGTATAACCGTGTAAATTTGCTGAGCCCTCAAAATAACTCAACACGCAGCCATTAATGTCAAACCCGCTGGCAGTGAAAGTGAGTACACCCCTAAGTGAAATTGGCCAAACGGTGGCCAATTAGCTATTTTCCCTGTGACCATGTGACTCGTACTAGTGACTAGGAACTAATAGGTGGGCCGTAGTTCAGAGCACACTGAGGAAATCTCAGGTCGTCTTTTCTATCCGTCTGCATTTGTGACCACAGTCTCACGTATCAGATATTCAGGTTCACTCATATACAGAACAGCTCACCTTATATACGTAGCTACTCCACTATTCTGAGGCTAATAACGCAGCCTGAGACGAAGGGGAGTGAACTCCTCACACCCTTCCCTCCGCTGCTCTCCTTCCCAGGGAAGGTCAGAGCTGCTGTATTAGTCGCTGCTGGCAGGATCACAGTTCAGTTTAACTGATTCACCTGGAGCGCTGCCATATTCACCTACCGCATCCCATTTACACAAAGAGAGAGAGAGAGAGAGAGAGTCCCATCCTTCAGCTCCCATTATTACGCATATCTACACATTGCTTAATTGTTCAAAGCCTTTATTATCTCACCACACTGCTAGTTTAGCTTACTTTAACATACATGCTTGAAACACGTTGCCAAATACAGAACCATTATTTCAACACAGCAGTGTGAACTCTAACGTGTCTAAAACCAGACAGATAAATATTAAACTCTACTTCCAGTCATCTCAAAACGGGAATATTAGATATGCTGGCTATTAATAAGAGGATGATTTGGTATGTGGTCTCGTTAGTTGTGTGTTGTACTGTAAGTTGGTTGTAGCATTAAGTTGCAGTGTGAGCGGTGTGTGGCATTAGCGGCACTGCAAGT
>JAMWET010005187.1:62500-80000 GCA_024036415.1 Prochilodus magdalenae | reverse complement strand
GAGCATGCCGTCTTCAATCCACTGCCGCCACAGAATGCTATGGTAGTATCGTCACGCCTATATTACATACATGCCTATACATGTCGATGCTATATGCTGACAAGACCATCCGGCTTCCCAGAACCCTACCCGTCTCTAACATGACGACCTTATACAGTCAGTAAGATACGGCGATAAGGCCCATCCTTGCTTACTCCACATGCACGGTGTTCATTTCCTTCTGGGTGCAGCTACTTTTTCATAGATGGGTGTATATACTCTGGATCCCAGATGATTTCACTTACCGAGATATCATAGCCTTGAATCAGTTACTCGTACACTGTGAGCATATTTCAGGATGAAGAGGAGCTTGATCGATGACTCACAGCTGACAGTGTCAGCTAATTTCATCTCCAGTCTCATGGAAACCGCGAACATCTCCATCTCTATCCCTCCGTCTCTTGCTCTCCACCTCAATCTCTCCCCCCCTCTCTCTCTGAAAGCTTCTATCAACCCCTCAGAACAGATGGTGAACGCGGAGAAGCGGAGTTCTCGGTTTTCTGAAGAATTCACCCCACTGATTAGCTCTGATTAGCCATGAAAGTGCGCTAATTACACAGGAAGGTCTGGAAGTTTCTCGGAGTAATCACAACCGAGTCTGTCTTAATGAGTTCAGTGATTAACCGCGTCAGGCCCACACTCCACGCTACCTTCAGCGCACGGGCTCTGCATTTGTTTTCTCAGTTTAGCCAGAGAGCTAGCAGGTTCTAGCAGGTTAGCTCCAGTTTGGTGAAGTGTGCTGCACTGCAGGGCAAGACATTCCAGTAGACGCTGTTTAATGGACCGGTTATTCCTTACACCGGATGACGTACTCAGCTCACGGCACTCGTGAAGAGTCTTACTTGAGTTGGTTAACACCAGCGCTCCATCTTTACCTCCATCTCTTGGAGCTTGGAGCTCAGCGGTGTGAATTTGGGAGAACATTCTAGGTAGAACTGAGTGAGGTGGGGAGACCATTTTATCCAGAACAGTGTGAATATGGCAGAACCGTTAAGGTATAACTCGTAGGAATTTGAGACAACATTCTAGCTAGAACAGTGTAAACCGGGCCGAATGAGTCAGAAAGAGACAGACGAGCAGACAGAGAGAGAGAGACAGGCAGACACAGAGACAGACAGACAAGCAGACATATAGAAGGAGAGAAAGACAGACAGACAGAGAGACAGACAGACAGAGACAGAGACAGACAGAAAGAAACAGACAGAGAGAGAGAGAGTCAGAAAGAGACAGACGAGCAGACAGAGAGACAGATGAGCTGACAGACAGACAGACAGACAGACAGATAGACAGACAGACAGATAGACAGACGAACAGGCAGGCAGACATGCAGACAGATAGACAGACGAACAGGCAGACAGATAGACAGGCAGACAGATAGACAGGCAGACAGAGAGAGAGAGAGAGAGAGGCAGACCGACACAGTCCGGCAGACAGACAGACAGACAGAGAGAAAGAGAACGCTGGAGTGTTACTCACAGGCCACCTGAACCTCAGTCCGGCGCTGCAGCAGAGCTCCAACACGGTTCCTCACAATACAGCGATAAAACCCAGCGTGAGTCCGGTCCAGCGACGGGATCAGATACCTGCACAGCACAAACCACATACCCTGCTCACTCCCTTTATCACAACACTCATCTCACCATACCCACACTTCACAGATACACTCCACTGACCACATAGGAGCACAGAGTCGGTCTACCTGGTGGTGGTGTGTTAGTGTGGGTGGTGCTGGTGTGAGTGGATCAGACACAGCAGTGCTGCTGGAGTGTTTAGACACTGTGTCCACTCACTGTCCACTCTATTAGACACTCCTACCTTGCTGCTCCACCTTGTAGATGGACAGTCAGAGACGATAGCTCATCTGCTGCTGCACAGTGCAGTGTTGGTCATCCTCCAGTCCTTCATCAGTGGACACAGGACACTGCCCACAGGACACTGCCCCACAGGACGCTGCCCACAGGACACTGCCCCACAGGACACTGTTGTGCTGAACAGTTTTGGTTGATGGAGGATTATCAGTCACACTGAGGTGCCCAGCAGCACTGCTGTGTCTGATCCACTCACACCAGCACCACACACACTAACACACCACCACCACTTCAGTGTCACTTCAGTGCTGAGAATGAGCCACCACCCACATCATACCTGCTCTGTGGTGGTCCTGTGGGGGTCCTGACCATTGAAGAACAGGGTAATACAGTATACAGAGAAACAGGTGGACTACAGTCTGGAATTGTGGAGCTACAGAGTGTCCTGTACGGTCAGTGGACAGTGAGTGTAGAGCTCATTATATTTGAGAATTAAACCATTTATTAAACACGACTGTCGCACAATCGTCTTCCACGCAGCTGATTGCTACTTTAAAACTCCAGCTCACCCGAATGCCTGTGAGCTTCACGCTTTAGATATCCAAGGTGTAAATCAATCACACAGCTGCACACCTCCACACTCACAGAGCGCAACGCTTTCACCTGCTTCACAGATCCACAACCATTTTTCTGATTAGAAACTCTCCGCTCCCGCTGCCTTATCTCTAAAACACACAGGCAGGAGGATGGAAATCAGCCGCTGCGGAATAAGATTATTTGTGTGTGTGTGTGTGCGTGCCCCCCGAAGCCCACCCTACTGTAATGACCTTCAGAAACTCTGCTGTTTCACTGCTGAAGTCAACTCAGCCTGCAGTACCACCTTCCGCCCAGTAGGTGGCACTCAGACACATGCTATGACTTTATCAAAGCCCGCATGCGTTCAGCATCTTCTTCCTGGGTCCGGAGAGTGAATGGCGGGATTGGGGCCTTTCCCAGCACTTTTAAACTCCTACAGAGGGCACTTTGCCTCTTTAGTGCTAATAGGTAATGTGGCAGAGATCCAAACTCCAGTTTATACATCACTGGCCAACTTATCAGAAACCCCTCCCATGTAGCAGCACCTTGCTGGTGTGCAGCTACAGACTGTAGATTATACTGTACGTTGTTGTACAGTTTGTGTTTGCCAACTAATAAATAATAAAGTGGCCAGTGAGTGGAAGCACAAGGCGGGTGTTTCTAATAAAGTGGCCAGTGAGTGGTAGTACAAGGTGGGTGTTTCTAATAAAGTGGCCAGTGAGTGGTAGTACAAGGTGGGTGTTTCTAATAAAGTGGCCAGTGAGTGGTAGTACAAGGTGGGTGTTTCTAATAAAGTGGCCAGTGGGTGGTAGTACAGGGTGGGTGTTTCTAATAAAGTGGCCAGTGGGTGGAAGCACAGGGTGGGTGTTTCTAATAAAGTGGCCAGTGGGTGGAAGCACAAGGTGGGTGTTTCTAATAAAGTGGCCAGTGGGTGGAAGCACAGGGTGGGTGTTTCTAATAAAGTGGCCAGTGAGTGGTAGTACAAGGTGGTGTTTCTGATAAAGTGGCCAGTGAGTGGAAGCACAAGGTGGGTGTTTCTAATAAAGTGGCCAGTGAGTGGAAGCACAAGGTGGTGTTTCTAATAAAGTGGCCAGTGAGTGGAAGCACAAGGTGGTGTTTCTAATAAAGTGGCCAGTGTGTGGAAGCACAAGGTGGTGTTTCTAATAAAGTGGCCAGTGAGTGGAAGCACAAGGTGGGTGTTTCTAATAAAGTGGCCAGTGAGTGGAAGCACAGGGTGGGTGTTTCTAATAAAGTGGCCAGTGAGTGGAAGCACAAGGTGGGTGTTTCTAATAAAGTGGTCAGTGAGTGGAAGCTCAAGGTAGGTGTTTCTAATAAAGTGGCCAGTGAGTGGAAGCTCAAGGTGGGTGTTTCTAATAAAGTGGCCAGTGTGAGGAAGCACAAGGTGGGTGTTTCTAATAAAGTGGCCAGTGAGTGGAAGCACAAGGAGGGTGTTTCTAATAAAGTGGCCAGTGAGTGGAAGCACAAGGTGGGTGTTTCTAATAAAGTGGCCAGTGAGTGGAAGCACAAGGTGGGTGTTTCTAATAAAGTGGCCAGTGAGTGGAAGCACAAGGTGGGTGTTTCTAATAAAGTGGCCAGTGAGTGGAAGCGCAAGGTGGGTGTTTCTAATAAAGTGGCCAGTGAGTGGAAGCGCAAGGTGGGTGTTTCTAATAAAGTGGCCAGTGAGTGGAAGCTCAAGGTAGGTGTTTCTAATAAAGTGGCCAGTGAGTGGAAGCAAGGTGGGTGTTTCTAACAAAGTGGCCAGTGAGTGGAAGCACAAGGTGGGTGTTTCTAATAAAGTGGCCAGTGAGTGGAAGCAAGGTGGGTGTTTCTAATAAAGTGGCCAGTGAGTGGAAGCACAAGGTCGTGTTTCTAATAAAGTGGCCAGTGAGTGGAAGCACAAGGTGGGTGTTTCTAATAAAGTGGCCAGTGAGTGGAAGCAAGGTGGGTGTTTCTAATAAAGTGGCCAGTGAGTGGAAGCACAAGGTAGGTGTTTCTAATAAAGTGGCCAGTGGGTGGAAGCACAGGGTGGGTGTTTCTAATAAAGTGGCCAGTGAGTGGTAGTACAGGGTGGGTGTTTCTAATAAAGTGGCCAGTGGGTGGAAGCACAGGGTGGGTGTTTCTAATAAAGTGGCCAGTGGGTGGAAGCACAAGGTGGGTGTTTCTAATAAAGTGGCCAGTGGGTGGAAGCACAGGGTGGGTGTTTCTAATAAAGTGGCCAGTGAGTGGAAGCACAAGGTGGTGTTTCTAATAAAGTGGCCAGTGAGTGGAAGCACAAGGTGGTGTTTCTAATAAAGTGGCCAGTGAGTGGAAGCACAAGGTGGTGTTTCTAATAAAGTGGCCAGTGTGTGGAAGCACAAGGTGGTGTTTCTAATAAAGTGGCCAGTGAGTGGAAGCACAAGGTGGTGTTTCTAATAAAGTGGCCAGTGAGTGGAAGCACAGGGTGGGTGTTTCTAATAAAGTGGCCAGTGAGTGGAAGCACAAGGTGGGTGTTTCTAATAAAGTGGTCAGTGAGTGGAAGCGCAAGGTGGGTGTTTCTAATAAAGTGGCCAGTGAGTGGAAGCAAGGTGGGTGTTTCTAATAAAGTGGCCAGTGAGTGGAAGCACAAGGTCGTGTTTCTAATAAAGTGGCCAGTGAGTGGAAGCTCAAGGTAGGTGTTTCTAATAAAGTGGCCAGTGAGTGGAAGCAAGGTGGGTGTTTCTAACAAAGTGGCCAGTGAGTGGAAGCACAAGGTGGGTGTTTCTAATAAAGTGGCCAGTGAGTGGAAGCAAGGTGGGTGTTTCTAATAAAGTGGCCAGTGAGTGGAAGCACAAGGTCGTGTTTCTAATAAAGTGGCCAGTGAGTGGAAGCTCAAGGTAGGTGTTTCTAATAAAGTGGCCAGTGAGTGGAAGCAAGGTGGGTGTTTCTAACAAAGTGGCCAGTGAGTGGAAGCACAAGGTGGGTGTTTCTAAAAAAAGTGGCCAGTGAGTGGAAGCAAGGTGGGTGTTTCTAATAAAGTGGCCAGTGAGTGGAAGCACAAGGTCGTGTTTCTAATAAAGTGGCCAGTGAGTGGAAGCACAAGGTGGGTGTTTCTAATAAAGTGGCCAGTGAGTGGAAGCAAGGTGGGTGTTTCTAATAAAGTGGCCAGTGAGTGGAAGCTCAAGGTAGGTGTTTCTAATAACGTGGCCAGTGAGTGGAAGCAAGGTGGGTGTTTCTAATAAAGTGGCCAGTGAGTGGAAGCACAAGGTAGGTGTTTCTAATAAAGTGGCCAGTGAGTGGAAGCAAGGTGGGTGTTTCTAATAAAGTGGCCAGTGAGTGGAAGCACAAGGTGGGTGTTTCTAATAAAGTGGCCAGTGAGTGGAAGCACAAGGTGGGTGTTTCTAATAAAGTGGCCAGTGAGTGGAAGCAAGGTGGGTGTTTCTAATAAAGTGGCCAGTGAGTGGAAGCACAAGGTAGGTGTTTCTAATAAAGTGGCCAGTGAGTGGAAGCACAAGGTGGGTGTTTCTAATAAAGTGGCCAGTGAGTGGAAGCTCAAGGTAGGTGTTTCTAATAAAGTGGCCAGTGAGTGGAAGCACAAGGTGGGTGTTTCTAATAAAGTGGCCAGTGAGTGGAAGCACAAGGTGGGTGTTTCTAATAAAGTGGCCAGTGGGTGGAAGCACAAGGTGGGTGTTTCTAATAAAGTGGCCAGTGACTGGAAGCTCAAGGTAGGTGTTTCTAATAAAGTGGCCACTGGGTGGAAGCACAGGGTGGGTGTTTCTAATAAAGTGGCCAGTGAGTGGAAGCACAAGGTGGGTGTTTCTAAAAAAGTGGCCAGTGGGTGGAAGCACAAGGTGGGTGTTTCTAATAAAGTGGCCACTGGGTGGAAGCACAGGGTGGGTGTTTCTAATAAAGTGGCCAGTGAGTGGAAGCACAAGGTGGGTGTTTCTAATAAAGTGGCCAGTGAGTGGAAGTACAAGGTGGGTGTTTCTAATAAAGTGGCCACTGGGTGGAAGCACAGGGTGGGTGTTTCTAATAAAGTGGCCAGTGAGTGGAAGCTCAAGGTGGGTGTTTCTAATAAAGTGGCCAGTGTGAGGAAGCTGTCTACCTGTAAACATTTCCTTCAGGTTAGGGCACACAGGCTCAAGTCTAAAGCTGAGTGAGGAAGAGAAACAGAGCGAGAGAGGAAGAGACAGAGCAAGAGAGGAAGAGAGACAGAGCAAGAGAGGAAGAGAGACAGAGCAAGAGAGGAAGAGAGACAGAGCAAGAGAGGAAGAGAGACAGAGCGAGAGAGGAAGAGAGACAGAGCGAGAGAGGAAGAGAGGCAGAGCGAGAGAGGAAGAGAGACAGAGCAAGAGAGGAAGAGAGACAGAGCGAGAGAGGAAGAGAGACAGAGCAAGAGAGGAAGAGAGACAGAGCGAGAGAGGAAGAGAGGCAGAGCGAGAGAGGAAGAGAGACAGAGCGAGAGAGGAAGAGAGACAGAGCGAGAGAGGAAGAGAGACAGAGCGAGAGAGGAAGAGAGGCAGAGCGAGAGAGGAAGAGAGACAGAGCGAGAGAGACAGAGTGAGAGAGGAAGAGAGAGAGTCAGAGAGGAAGAGAGACAGAGCGAGAGAGGAAGAGAGTGAGGGAGGACTGTTTCGATCTAGCTAGCTGCTTTAAAAAGCGACTGACCTCTGGTAGAGATCAATAGACGAAATGGAGCGGTGGAGGTTAAGAGATCGGACGTGACCGACTAAACCGGAAGGAGAGAGTGAGCGAGGGACTGTGGGAATCGGAGGCCGTATTAACTCGTTCAGGGCAAAGCGATCAATTAAGCCGATATATTCCTCCGAGATTCCGGTGGTTAGCTCCTTCTCCGGCTGGAACTGCACTACACCAGTGGATCAGAAACCAGCTCTGCAGGCCTAACAGACAAACGGACCAAACCCGGAGAGGACTGGATACGGGAACCGGTCCACAAGGCTCAGCATAGCGTTCTGTTCAATCTGTTCAGCTTCTCCACAAATCTCCACAAGCTAGAGTGAGTGGAAAAGAGAGAATAGAGGAGACAAGACGAGAAGAGAGAAGAGAAGAGAAGAACAGTAGAGGAGAGAAGAGAGGAGAAGAGCAGTAGAGGAGAGAAGAGAGGAGAAGAGCAGTAGATAAGAGGAGTAAAGTAGAAGAGAGTAGAGCAGTAGAGGAGAGGAGTAGAGGAGAAGAGAGGAGAAGAGCAGTAGAGGAGGAGAGAGGAGCAGTAGAGGAGAGAAGAGAGGAGAAGAGCAGTAGAGGAGAGAAGAGAGAAGAGCGGTAGAGGAGGAGAGAGGAGCAGTAGAGGAGAGAAGAGAGGAGAAGAGCAGTAGAGGAGAGAAGAGAGAAGAGCGGTAGAGGAGAAGAGAGGAGAAGAGCAGTCAGGGGAGAAGAGAGGAGAAGAGCAGTAGAGAAGAGAGGAGAAGAGCAGTAGAGGAGAGAAGAGAGGAGAAGAGCAGTAGAGGAGAAGAGAGGAGAAGAGCAGTAGAGGAGAAGAGAGGAGAAGAGCAGTAGAGGAGAGAAGAGAGGAAAGGAGCAGTAGAGGAGAGAAGAGAGGAGAAGAGCAGTAGAGAAGAGAGGAGAAGAGCAGTAGAGGAGAGAAGAGAGGAGAAGAGCAGTAGAGGAGAGAAGAGAGGAGAGAAGAGGAGAAGAGTAGTAGAGGAGAGGAGAGGAGCAGTAGAGGAGAGAAGAGAGGAGAAGAGCAGTAGAGGAGAGAAGAGAGGAGAAGAGCAGTAGAGGAGAAGAGAGGAGAAGAGCAGTAGAGGAGAGAAGAGAGAAGAGCGGTAGAGGAGAAGAGAGGAGAAGAGCAGTAGAGGAGAGATTGGCAGGTGTTGGTGGGCGGGTCTGTTATTAAAGGCACTAATGGAGTCTGAAGGCCAGTAGTGCTGAGGTCAGTGGGCTGGAGCTGCAGTCAGCCGTGTGTAATCGCTCCTCCTCTGAAGCCCATTAGCATTAGGTGGAGTGTATAACTCTAAGCTCTAAATGTAGGTACTGTGGTATAGACTGAGAGAGAATAATCAGATTCACAAAGGGGCTGCTATGACGCTCACGCGCTCCGTCACTCCAGGGACTGTGGTATACACTCAGTCTGTTCTACAGTTTCTCATTAGGTCGAGTGTATAACTCTAAACTCTAAATGTAGGTACTGTGGTATACACTCAGTCTGTTCTACAGTTTCTCATTAGGTGGAGTGTGTAACTCTAAGCTCTAAATGTAGGTACTGTGGTATAGACTGAGTCTGTTCTACAGTTCCTCATTAGGGCGAGTGTATAACTCTAAGCTCTAAATGTAGGTACTGTGGTATAGACTGAGTCTGTTCTACAGTATCTCATTAGGGAGAGTGTATAACTCTAAGCTCTAAATGTAGGCACTGTGGTATAGACTGAGTCTGTTCTACAGTTTCTCATTAGGTCGAGTGTATAACTCTAAACTCTAAATGTAGGTACTGTGGTATACACTCAGTCTGTTCTACAGTTTCTCATTAGGTGGAGTGTATAACTCTAAGCTCTAAATGTAGGTACTGTGGTATAGACTGAGTCTGTTCTACAGTTCCTCATTAGGGCGAGTGTATAACTCTAAGCTCTAAATGTAGGTACTGTGGTACAGACTGAGTCTGTTCTACAGTTTCTCATTAGGTGGAGTGTATAACTCTAAGCTCTAAATGTAGATACTGTGGTATAGACTGAGAGAGAATAATCAGATTCACAAAGGGGCTGCTATGACGCTCACGCGCTCCGTCACTCCAGGGACTGTGGTATACACTCAGTCTGTTCTACAGTGTCTCATTAGGTCGAGTGTATAACTCTAAACTCTAAATGTAGGTACTGTGGTATACACTCAGTCTGTTCTACAGTTTCTCATTAGGTGGAGTGTATAACTCTAAGCTCTAAATGTAGGTACTGTGGTATAGACTGAGTCTGTTCTACAGTTCCTCATTAGGGCGAGTGTATAACTCTAAGCTCTAAATGTAGGTACTGTGGTATAGACTGAGTCTGTTCTACAGTATCTCATTAGGGAGAGTGTATAACTCTAAGCTCTAAATGTAGGCACTGTGGTATAAATTCCAAGATGTAAAGTAACACGTATAACGGAATATATACACAGAATCTTTCTCCCCCACTTTCCCTCCTCCGGTCTTCGTTTAGCCGTAGTGTCCCTCTCTTTGTAATGAATATGGTTAACCTTTAGAAGCTGTGCGTGTGATTGATGGCTGCTCTAGTGAACGAGCGCAGTGTCAGACCTTTCTTAATTAGCCACCCGTTCAGAGATCAGAGGAGAGGAGTGAGAGAGTGCAGGCTTAGACAGGTGACAGGTACATCTCCATGGCAACCTGTCACTGGACAAATGAGCCTGTTTGATTGTCCGAACGCTGATCACACTCCCACAAGAGGAGGAGGGATGTTCTGCATGCTGATCATACCTCCCGAGATTCTTCAAACACATCAAAGAAAGGTACCGTGAGGAGGAAGCACTGACCAAGACTCGAAATGTGAAACTCCCTAACAGTAAGAGCAGGAACCGCTGAGAGGAACCAAGACTCAAAAGGAAACTCTCACTACCAGCATTAGCAGGAACCGCTGAGAGGAACCAAGACTCAAAAGGAAAAGCATGAGGAGAAAGCACTGACCGAGACTCAAAATGTGAAACTCCCTAACAGTAAGAGCAGGAACTGCTGAGAGGAACCAAGACTCAAAAGGAAACTCTCACTACCAGCATTAGCAGGAACCGCTGAGAGGAACCAAGACTCAAAAGGAAACTCTCACTACCAGCATTAGCAGGAACCGCTGAGAGGAACCAAGACTCAAAAGGAAAAGCATGAGGAGGAAGCACTGACCAAGACTCGAAATGTGAAACTCCCTAACAGCAAGAGTAGGAACTGCTGAGAGGAACCAAGACTCAAAAGGAAAAGTATGAAGAGGAAGCGCTGACCCGGACTCAAAATGTGAAACTCCCTAAGAGCACGAGTAGGAACAGCTGAGAGGAACCAAGACTCAAAAGGAAAAGCATGAGGAGGAAGCACTGACCAAGACTCGAAATGTGAAACTCCCTCACAGCATGCATATGAACCGCTGAGAGGAACCAAGACTCAAAGGAAAAGCATGAGGAGGAAGCACTGACTAAGACTCAAAATGTGAAACTCCTTAACAGCAAGAGCAGGAACCGCTGAGAGGAACCAAGACTTAAAAGGAAAAGCTTAAGGAGGAAGCACTGATCAAGACTCGAAATGTGAAACTCCCTAACAGCAAGAGCAGGAACAGCTGAGAGGAACCAAGACTCCATAGGAAAAGCATGAGGAGGAAGCACTGACCAAGACTCAAAAGGTGAAACTCCCTAAGAGCACGAGCTGGAACTGCTGAGAAGAACCAAGACTCAAAAGGAAATTCCCTATCAACATGAAGAACCACTGCAAGGAACCAAGACTCAAATGAAAATCTCCTTAAGAGCATGAGAAGGAACCAAGACTCAAAATGGGAAATGCCCTAAAGGAGCAGAAGGAACAACCATTGAGCGGAGCCAAGATCAATAAGAACCTTAACCAACTTGAAGAACAATTCACATCAACCAAGTCTCAGATGGATAAACTCCAAAAGTGGATAAGCAGGAACCAAGACTCAAAAGGAAAAACTCCCTAAGAGTATAAGAAGCAAACAAGGAGAGCAACCAAGACTCTCTTCAAGAGCATGAGGAAGAACCGGTGATAGTAACCATGACTTAAAATTGAATCGTCCTAAAGGGCATGAGAAGGTACCACTGAACCAAGGAACCAAGACTCAAATGAAGAAACTCCCTAACAGCATGACGAACCACTGAGAGGAACCAAGTCTTAAAAGGAGAACTTCCCAAAGAGCAAGTGCAGGAACCTTAGTAAGAACACGAAACTGCATTTGTAGGTGGATACGTAAACTACAGTCCATACTTCAGATAGGTTCTAAACCTAGAACTAACCTCTACAGGGCAAGTTACTTCCTCAGTACAATTCCTCAGTACACTTCCTCAGTACACTTCCTCAGTATACGTTCCTCAGTACACTTCCTCAGTACACTTCCTCAGTATACGTTCCTCAGTACACTTCCTCAGTACACTTTCCTCAGTACACTTCCTCAGTACACTTCCTCAGTACACTTCCTCAGTACACTTTCCTCAGTACACTTCCTCAGTACACTTTCCTCAGTACACTTCCTCAGTACACTTCCAAAGTACACTTCCTCAGTACACTTCCAAAGTACACTTCCTCAGTACACTTCCTCAGTAAAATTCCTCAGTAAACTTTTCTTAGTACACTTCCTCAGTACACTTTCCTCAGTACACTTTCCTCAGTACACTTCCTCAGTACACTTCCTCAGTACAATTCCTCAGTACACTTCCTCAGTACACTTTCCTCAGTACACTTCCTCAGTACACTTTCCTCAGTACACTTCCTCAGTACACTTCCAAAGTACACTTCCTCAGTACACTTCCAAAGTACACTTCCTCAGTACACTTCCTCAGTAAAATTCCTCAGTAAACTTTTCTTAGTACACTTCCTCAGTACACTTTCCTCAGTACACTTCGTCAGTACACTTCCTCAGTACACTTCCTCAGTACACTTTCCTCACAACACTTCCTCAGTACACTTCCTCAGTACACTTTCCTCAGTACACTTCGTCAGTACACTTTCCTCAGTACACTTCCTCAGTACACTTTCCTCAGTACACTTCCTCAGTACACTTCCTCAGTACACTTTCCTCAGTACACTTCCTCAGTACACTTCCAAAGTACACTTCCTCAGTACACTTCCTCAGTACACTTCCAAAGTACACTTCCTCAGTACACTTCCTCAGTAAACTTTTCTTAGTACACTTCCTCAGTACACTTTCCTCAGTACACTTCCTCAGTACACTTTCCTCAGTACACTTCCTCAGTACACTTTCCTCAGTACACTTTCCTCAGTACACTTCTTCAGTACACTTTCCTCAGTACACTTCCTCAGTACACGTTCCTCAGTACACTTCCTCAGTA
Source organism: Prochilodus magdalenae (assembly GCA_024036415.1). Taxonomy (NCBI): domain Eukaryota; kingdom Metazoa; phylum Chordata; class Actinopteri; order Characiformes; family Prochilodontidae; genus Prochilodus; species Prochilodus magdalenae. The sequence goes on along the minus strand of JAMWET010005187.1, from coordinate 67,620 downwards.
CACTTCCTCAGTAAACTTCCTCAGTACACTTTCCTCAGTACAATTCCTCAGTACACTTCCTCAGTACACTTCCTCCCCTGCCTCCGTTAGTCTGCTCATTAGGTCCGGACGAGCTGCTTTGTGTCTATCGTAAAAAGCTCTAAACTAAAAAAATGGACTTGAGCTAAATGGATAAGTGGGGCTGTTCAATGACGACTCTGAAGCTAAGTGACAGGTACGCTGGAGTGAGTCTTTAGTGGAGAACGATGCTCCTCCGCAGGTCGATAGGAACAGCGGAGAGTGCCAGCATTTCGTCTTCAGAGTTCCTGAATCATCCAGAGGCCCCATCGGAGCTGGAGGAGTTTCATTCGGGGAGGTTCTGTAAGTGATTATTGATGAGATCTGTAATTTGAATCTAGTACGACTCTGCGGCGTGAGTAACTGTAACACAATGGCATAGGGGCGGGGTTACTAAGGGCGCCGTCACGCCTACCTCATTTGGTGCTGACCTGTTGAGGTTCTCGTTGTTCGGTTTGCTTTGACAGGTGTGAGGGTTCTCCGGTACACGAGTACATGCCAAAGAACAGAACTGCCAACACTGCGGATCTTGGTTTGCTTCCAAAGGAACCTTCTGAGGATCTCAGGATCTGAGGAAAGCATGATCTGACGCTGAGGGAAATCAATCAGCACCAGATGATGCTTTCTTCTTCTCCTAGCAGAACATCAGATGCTCATGTCCCTCCTGTAACATCAACCGACAGGATCAGAACTTGGTGGGTAGCTTTGACATTGTGAGATGTGCGAATGAAGTTTCTTGCTTGGCCGCACATGTGACGTGCCAGCACCACTCGCAGATGGCTGCACAATGCAGGACTACATGGATGCTGACCATAAGGACAACCACCCTTAACACCACCTCAACATCACCAAAGACTGCAATGGTGTTGAGCCAGACTGTCATGGAGCGACTGCGAATGGCAGCAGGTCACCTTCAGTGATGAGCCAGTTTTGTCCTGGTGGAGGCGACCAACGTATCCGAGTGTGGAGGCACCGTGGTCGGCATCTTGGTACTACTGTTTACTACCACTGACGTTCCTTAGTTCCAATAAAAAGTGGTGCATATGGAGACCGGTTCTCTGTGTGGCACCAAGGTTCCACAAAGCTTAAACAGAATCCATTCAAGAACCAAGGTTCTTTCGGTTGGGCTGAATAGGTGCTTACAGGCCGTGTTCGCGCCAGTGAGCATTCCCGTCACCTCAATACATCAATACAAGCAAGTTTCCAAGATACTCAACGTTTTGTCAAGGCAAGTCCTGTTTCAAAACAGAGTCAAGAGTCAGTTCTGAGTCATAGTGGGATAGTCCTGAGTCAAGACAGACTATTTCCGAGTCAAGACAGACTAGTTCTGAGGCAGGTCTCTAGTCAAGACAGGCAAATCCAGAGTCTTAACAGGTCCTGAATAAAGACAGGAAGCCAGACAAGACTATTCCACAGTACCTACATTTAGAGCTTAGAGTTATACACTCCACCTAATGAGAAACTGTAGAATAGACTAAGTCTATACCACAGTGCCTACATTTAGAGCTTAGAGTTATACACTCGCCCTAATGAGAAACTGTAGAACAGACTCAGTCTATACCACAGTACCTACATTTAGAGCTTAGAGTTATACACTCCACCTTATGAGAAACTGTAGAACACTCAGTCTATACCACAGTACCTACATTTAGAGCTTAGAGTTATACACTCCACCTAATGAGAGACTGTAGAACAGACTCAGTCTATACCACAGTACCTACATTCAGAGCTTAGAGTTATACACTCGCCCTAATGAGAAACTGTAGAACAGACTCAGTCTATACCAAAGTACCTACATTTAGAGCTTAGAGTTATACACTCGACCTAATGAGAAACTGTAGAACAGACTCAGTCTATACCACAGTACCTACATTTAGAGTTTAGAGTTATACACTCCACCTAATGAGAAACTGTAGATCAGACTCAGTCTATACCACAGTACCTACATTTAGAGCTTAGAGTTATACACTCCACCTAATGAGAAACTGTAGAACAGACTCAGTCTATACCACAGTACCTACATTTAGAGTTTAGAGTTATACACTCCACCTAATGAGACACTGTAGAACAGACTCAACCCGTCGACTCAGTGGTCATACTATTTTGCTTTCCAACCCTGCACCTCACAAGCGGGCGAGGCTGCGTATAGTCTGCGGTTCTCTGCAGTCGCCTTAAATCAGATCTTCATTTCAGGCGCACTGTGGGCGCACGCGGTGGTGGCGCCCGCTGATGTACGCACATCTGGCCCTCAACCTTCCCAAACAAACACATTAAGTATCGGGATAAGGCAGCCGCGGGGGCTCACGCTTATGCAGATGAGCCGCACACACCCACACGGGCACAGCCACACCATTCTAAACGTGATGTAACATGTGATTAATTCTCTAAGCAGCTACGTAGTTCGGGAATTTCAAGATACTGTTTGCGCTGAAGAGCTTAAATGGGAACGAATCTGAAACGCCAGAACCTAATTTGGGGGATTTGGGGAATGTTTATGTTCCATTGTAACAAAAAGACAATAGCCATGTGCCAATTCCTTCACAGTCAGCCAGCTGGGATTAAAAGGAATTTCAGGCAAAGGGAAAAGCGCAGCGACTCAAATGAGTGACAGTGGCAAACGGCGAAGTCAGTGCAGACGAGAGCGGATTCAACACTGCTGGTGCAAGAATGAGGCTTTTGTTCTCTCCATAAACCATATGTTCTTTCAACGGACGTAGGAGGTATACCAACACAGCGCGCGAGCGAACCCACCGTGGGAATTATCATAAAGTGAAAGACTGGGGAAGGTCTTCTCCTCTGCATCTGAATCGGAGAGCGCGTGTCGTTAGTAAGTCTAACTCGTCCGTGTCTCCTTCCCAGACGAGGTGAATTATCTGACTGAGGCTCTGCCGCTTTATGCAGATCCGGCATGAAATTGGGCCTGTTAATGTGAAAAATCTGCTCCAGCTCAAGCGGGAGAGCGAGGAGAGCGAGATTAACTCAGAGTCTAACTCGGAAACTCAAAGCGACTGAGCGAGAGAATGAAGGAGGGAGGGAGAGATAGAGGGAGGTGTGAACACGGAGGAGAACAAAGAGAGAAACGAGAAAAAGCTTTTAAAGCAGGTACAGTAAATTACTCCTTCCAGAAAAAGAGGCTGCCAGTAAATAGGTGGTCTCTCTCTCTCTCCCTCTCTCTCTCTCTCTCTCTCTCTCTCTCTCTCTCGGTACGGCTGTAGATTCCCTCAGCCGTCCCTGTTCAAGCTAAACCAATTGCTTTCTCTTTCACTGTGAAAAATAGCAGGACAAGAGGACGATTTCTTTCCAATGAGGCATCAAAGCCGGGGCCAAGTTCCTTCCATTTTAACAGAAGATAAAACATTACAGGCCGAAGCGTTTGTTGTCTAAGTGCTCAGGCCGATGGCTCCCGCAGACAACGTCAACCATTCCCTCCCTCAGGGCTTCCCATTCCGCTCTTTATTAAAGCTGGATGATCAGTTAATGAGCTGGATGATCAGGTGTGTTGTAGGAGGGAGTAATGTCACCAGGCCGACCTGGGGCTCCGCATGAGTGGGCTTAGCAAACTATTTATTTATTTACTTTATTTGTTTGTTTGTGCAAAGTTGGTTTATTTGCTGTGCATACACATCGTACATGGATGTGCACAGATGTTGTAGCCTCCTACATCTAACGTATCAAAGGATGATTAACGTTATTGTAAATATTCATTATTATTAATAATTAATATTGGTTCAAGTAACAAGTACATAACAAGTCATGCTTCGATTCTCAACTTCAAGCCTGAGAACAGGCAAGTCTGCAGTCTCCAAGATGCTCAACTTTAAGTCGAGGTAAGTCCTGTGTCAAAACAGAGACAGAGGCCAGTCATAAAGGAAGATCCAAGAGGCAAATATCAACTTTAAGTCAAGGCAAGTCCTGAATCAAAACAGACTAGTTCTGAGTCAAGACAGGGTAGTCCTGAGAAGTTCAAGACAGAGAAGTCCTGAGTCAAGACAGACTAGTTTTGAGTCAAGACAGGGTAGTCCTGAGAAGTTCAAGACAGAGAAGTCCTGAGTCAAGACAGACTAGTTTTGAGTCAAGACAGAGTAGTCCTGAGAAGGTCAAGGCAAGTCATGGGCAAGTCATTTTTCAAAACAGAGTCAAGAGTCAGTTCTGAGTCATAATAGAAAGTCCTGGCTCAAGACTGGTAGGTCTGGAGTCAAGATTTTCAAGTATCCAAGAGGCAAATCTTAACTTCAAGTCAAGGCAAGTCCTGAATCAAAACATACTAGTTCTGAGTCAAGACAGAGTAGTCCTGAGTCAAGACAGCCAAGTCCTCAGTCAAGCCAGGCAAGTCTCCAGTCAATACAAGCAAGTCTCCAAGACACTCAACTTTGAGTCAAGGTAGGTCCTGTGTCAAAACAGCCTACACCTAAGAAGTTCAAGATCGGAACGCCCTTAGTCAAGCCAGGCAAGTCCCCAGGCAATACAAGCAAGTCTTCAAGATGCTCAACGTTTTGTCAAGTCAAGTCCTGTTTCAAAACAAGAGTCAAGAGTCAGTTCTGAGTCATAATAGGAAAGTCCTGGGTCAAGACTGGCAGGTCTGGAGTCAAGATTTGCAAGTATCCAAGAGTCAAGGTAAGTCCTGTATCGAAAAAAACAAAAAACACTAGTTCTCAAGACAGACTAGTTCTGAGTCAAGACACACTAGTTCTGAGTCAAGATACACTAGTTCTGAGTCAGGTCTCCAGTCAAGACAGGCAAGTCCAGAGTCTTAACAGGTAAGTCCTGAATCAAGACCGGAAAGTCTCCAAGAGACTCAACTTCAAATCAAGGTAAGTTCTGAGTCAAAAGCAGACTATTAAAGTCAAGTCAGGCAAGTCCTGAATCAAGAAGTCTCAAACTAAGACAGAACAGACTCAAGTTCAATCAGATTCCTGTTTAAACACAGAACCCATCAAACTGCGTTGAAAACCAGATCTGCACGTTTAATTTGTAGTAAAATAATTATACGACTTTCTCTGTCGACGTGGGAACCGGTGATTGAGGTCTAATCATGTGTGGAGTGAAGAAAAGCAAGTCTAAAG
>JAMWET010005187.1:0-57500 GCA_024036415.1 Prochilodus magdalenae | reverse complement strand
TTTAAGAGGGGTTTAGTTTACTGGGAGGAGTTTGAGAGGGGTTTTGGTTGTACTGGGAGGAGTTTGAGAGGGGGTTTGGTTGTACTGGGAGGAGTTTAAGAGGGGTTTAGTTTACTGGGAGGAGTTTGAGAGGGGTTTTGGTTGTACTGGGAGGAGTTTGAGAGGGGGTTTTGGTTGTACTTGGAGGAGTTTAAGAGGGGTTTAGTTTACTGGGAGGAGTTTGAGAGGGGTATTGGTTGTACTGGGAGGAGTTTGAGAGGGGGTTTGGATGTACTGGGAGGAGTTTAAGAGGGGTTTAGTTTACTGGGAGGAGTTTGAGAGGGGTTTTAGTAGTACTGGGAGGAGTTTGAGGGGGGGTTTGGTTGTACTGGGAGGAGTTTGAGAGGGGTTTTGGTTGTACTGGGAGGAGTTTGAGAGAATTTTGGTTGTACTGGGAGGAGTTTGGGGGGGTTTGGTTGTACTGGGAGGAGTTTATGAGGGGTTTTAGTTTACTGGGAGGAGTTTAAGAGGGGTTTAGTTTACTGGGAGGAGTTTAAAAGGGGTTTAGTTTACTGGGAGGAGTTTGAGAGGGGGTTTGGTTATACTGGGAGGAGTTTGAGAGAATTTTGGTTGTACTGGGAGGAGTTTATGAGGTTTGGGAGGAGGTTAAGGGTTTTGGTTGGTTGTACTGGGAGGAGTTTGGGGGGGTTTGGTTGTACTGGGAGGAGTTTAGGAGGGGTTTAGTTTACTGGGAGGAGTTTAAGAGGGGTTTAGTTTACTGGGAGGGGTTTGAGAGGGGGGTTGGTTGTACTGGGAGGAGTTTGAGGGGGGTTTTGGTTGTACTGGGAGGAGTTTGAGGGGGGATTTGGTTGTACTGGGAGGAGTTTGGATTGTACAGGAAAGACATCAGGCTGTACTTGAAGGAGTTTTGGTTATACTGAGAGGAGGGGGAGTTTGGGGGGGTTTGGTTGTACTGGGAGGAGTTTGAGGGGGGTTTGGTTGTACTGGGAGGAGTTTGATGGGGTTTGGTTGTACTGGGAGGAGTTTAAGAGGGGTTTTAGTTTACTGGGAGGAGTTTAAGAGGGGTTTAGTTTACTGGGAGGAGTTTAAGAGGTGTTTAGTTTACTGGGAGGAGTTTGAGAGGGGTTTTGGTTGTACTGGGAGGAGTTTGAGAGGGGTTTGGTTGTACTGGGAGGAGTTTAAGAGGTGTTTAGTTTACTGGGAGGAGTTTGAGGGGGGTTTGGTTGTACCGGGAGGAGTTTGAGAGGGGTTTGGTTGTACTGGGAGGAGTTTGAGGGGGGTTTGGTTGTACTGGGAGGAGTTTGAGGGGGGTTTGGTTGTACTGGGAGGAGTTTGAGGGGGGTTTGGTTGTACTGGGAGGAGTCTGAGGGGTGGTTGGTTGTACTGGGAGGAGTTTGAGGGGGGTTTTGGTTGTACTGGGAGGAGTTTGAGGGGTGGTTTGGTTGTACTGGGAGGAGTTTGAGGGGGGTTTTGGTTGTACTGGGAGGAGTTTAAGAGGGGTTTTAGTTTACTGGTAGGAGTTTAAGAGGGGTTTAGTTTACTGGGAGGAGTTTAATAGAGTTTTTAGACTGGGGGAGTTTAAGAGGTGTTTAGTTTACTGGGAGGAGTTTAAGAGGGGTTTTAGTTTACTGGGAGGAGTTTAAGAGGGGTTTAGTTTACTGGGAGGAGTTTAAGAGGTGTTTTGGTTGTACTGGGAGGAGTTTAAGAGGGGTTTTAGTTTACTGGGAGGAGTTTAAGAGGGGTTTAGTTTACTGGGAGGAGTTTAAGAGGTGTTTAGTTTACTGGGAGGAGTTTAAGAGGTGTTTAGTTTACTGGGAGGAGTTTAAGAGGTGTTTAGTTTACTGGGAGGAGTTTGAGGGGGGTTTTGGTTGTACTGGGAGGAGTTTGAGAGGGGTTTTGGTTGTACTGGGAGGAGTTTGAGAGCTACACATGACCCAGTTTCCTACCCACCACAGATTTATCGTATCTGCCCAGACGTGTTTGCTGTCTGCTCTTAGCATCGTAGCTCCTCAGAAACCTGGCTGATCGACCACACTCCGGGTCCCTGGGTAAACTACAGATTTCAGAGTCTGAACTCAGTTGAGAAAGTCACGCTGAAGTTTAAGCTGATGATGATGATGACAGTCCTGTTTCTGCTCGTCTAAATGAAGCTCCTGGACTTAATGAGCGGTGTAAATATAGAGCAAATTAATTGAACGGTTGGATAATGTGATTATCAAGTTCAGTGATAATCGAGCAGTGGAATTAAAGTGTCAGAGTGATCTATTAGCCTGATAGCAAAACCACAACGCTCAGTGGGATACAGTTCAACTCACAGAGGAAGAAGAGGAGAGAAAGAGAGAAGGAGCGACAGAGAAAACGTCTGACAGGCAGGAGTTCAAAAAGAGAGTAAAGGAGAGGAGTAGGTATCTCTTTAAGATGAGAGAGAAAAGGGGAGAAAGAGTGGGAAAACAAATGAAGTCTAAAAAGGAGAAAGAACAAGTGACAGTAATAGAGGCCTAGAGTAAAAGAGAGAGAGAGAGGGGGGAATGAGAAAGAGTGAAGAGGATAGAGAAAGAGAGACAGGTAGCGAGAGAAAGTGAGAGAGAGCGACAGGAAGCAGAGATAGAGAGGGAAAGAGGAAGGCAGAGAGAGACAAACAGAGACAGAAAAAGTGAGAGAGAGAGAGAGAGAGAGCGAGAGAGATACAGAAAGAGAGGGAGAGCAAGAGAGGGGAAGGAAGCGTGAGAGAAAGAGAGGAAGACACATAGAGGAAAAGACAGATACAGAGAGAAAGGAGAGATGGCCAGAGACGGAGATAGAGAAAGTGAGAGACAGAAAGAGGACACAGAGAGAGGGAGAGAGAGACAGACAGAGGGTGGGAATGAGAAAGGGAGGGAGAGAGAGGGGCAATGTTATCCATGGTTGATGGAGGTTACGAACATAGGTGTGAGGAAGGGAGCTTTGATTAGATGAGCGAAACTAATCTTTCCCCAGTGTGACAGAGAGTGAGAGAGAGAGAGAGAGAGAGAGAGAGAGAGAGAGAGAGAGAGAGAGAGAGAGAGAGAGAGAGAGAGAGAGAGAGAGAGAGAGAGAGAGAGAGAGAGAGAGAGACAGAGACAGAGAGACAGAGAGACAGGGAGAAAAGATATAAGGGGGAGAGGGATAAGAAAGTGAGACAGACACAGCAGAAAAAAGAAAAAGAAATGAAAGTGAGAAAGGATAAAGAGAGGGAGAGATATTAAAGGAGAGAGGGAGAATAGAGTCCATCCCTGACCCCAGGGATACACACACCTCCAGCAGGAGTGTGTTCAGCTCGGCTAGACACAAAGACACACATACACACCAGCCCCCCCAACACACACACCCCCTCCACCCGCCCCCACACAGTGTATCAGTGTGTATCTTGTGGCGGTTTCCATTCTGAACTCAGTCATGACAAATCCATTCATTCCACACTGAGATCTGCTTCTGCCTCCTCAGAATCAGACGACACTACCCACAATGCTTTATCAACAAAAGACCTTCCCCAGGTTCTAGCTATCAAGAACACACCATACATTCATTTAGTAATGTTGGCAGAGCGGAACAGCACATGACATAGACATGAATAAAACTGACTATATTTGTCTCTATAGATACGTCGTTTGGATAAATAGCATTTTACTGTATAAACGCAGTATTTTCAGATGACCGTGTGCCTTTATACATATAATGCATTTGGTAGTGAACATTTAGTAGGTGAGGATAGATTCAGTAGTTCAGGATAGATTCAGTAGTTCAGGATAGATTCAGTAGTTCAGGATAGATTCGGTAGTTCAGGATAGATTCGGTAGTTCAGGATAGATTCGGTAGTTCGGAATAGATTTAATAGTTCAGGATAGATTCAGTAGTTCAGGATAGATTCAGTAGTTCAGGATAGATTCGGTAGTTCAGGATAGATTCGGTAGTTCAGAATAGATTTAATAGTTCAGAATAGATTCAGTAGTTCAGGATAGATTCAGTAGTTCAGAATAGATTTGATAGTTCAGAATAGATTCAGTAGTTCAGAATAGATTTGATAGTTCAGAATAGATTTGGTAGTTCAGAATAGATTTGGTAGTTCAGGATAGATTCAGTAGTTCAGGATAGATTCAGTAGTTCAGAATAGATTTGATAGTTCAGAATAGATTCGGTAGTTCAGAATAGATTTAATAGTTCAGGATAGATTCAGTAGTTCAGGATAGATTCGGTAGTTCAGGATAGATTCAGTAGTTCAGGATAGATTCAGTAGTTCAGGACAGATTTGGTAGTTCACAATAGATTCGGTAGTTCAGAATAGATTTAATAGTTCAGGATAGATTCAGTAGTTCAGAATAGATTCAGTAGTTCAGGATATATTTGGTAGTTCAGAATAGATTCAGTAGTTCAGAATAGATTTAGTAGTTCAGGACAGATTTGATAGTTCAGGATAGGTTCAGTAGTTCAGAATAGATTCAGTAGTTCAGGATAGATTTGACAGTTCAGGATAGGTTCTGTAGTTCAGAATAGATTTGGTAGTTCAGGATAGATTCGGTAGTTCAGGATAGATTCAGTAGCTCAGGACAGTTTTGCTATTTCAAAGAAATCAGGGCGAAGAGTGTCTGAACGTTCCCCGTAACGAAGGAGAGAAAAATAAGCCAAAGTGAGAGCTGATCTCTTCATGTGCCCTTTCACAGCACCGTCTCCGGCGTCGGCCAGGAGAACATGTCGGGAGAGACCAGTCTGACCTATATTCCGGGCTGGCAGTGAGTATGTGTGAGACGCCCGTGTAGCCCGTGTCTGTGTTTTGTTGAAGGCACCAGAGCACTGTTACACAGCCCTAATCTTTTCAGACTCCCTCCCGAACAGACTGGCCGCTCTGCCACGCCGTGCATCCAATATTAAACCCTTCGCTTATTTATTCTACCATGCAAACGTCTCACGTGCGGTCTCGTTGCATCACATAAGAGGCACACCAAGAGCTACGGGCTATGCTCTCTACCGGCACTGTGTGTCGGATTCACCTTGATTGTTTAATATTCTCTGTGTTCTCCGTATCTTTATTATTCTGCACCTACACCAGGAGAGCTTCCCACAACACCAAATCTAAATTTCACCTGCACTGCATAATACAAGTCCTCCTGCAACTCGTCTGCAACTCAGCAGCAACATCTGCAAGCACCTCGAGTTTGGAAAAAACACAACTCCTAAAAATGAAGGCGGTAAAGGGAACCCAAAACGGGTTCTTTGGAGCGATGCCGCCTAAGAACCGAATTTTGCCGTGTGATTTGTGAGCGTGATCATGTGGAAGTCCTGGCCAATCACAATGCGCCACCTGTCTCACGTTTTGCCGCTTTCAGGTGCAGACGTTTCTACATTCTCATCCTTCCGGCCCGCCACCACCACCAGTTTGGCCCTGGTCCTGTTGTCCAGGAAGTAGGCTCCACCCCTGCCACCCATATCGGGCAGGAGGGTCTGAAACCTTCCAGGACGGGGCCTAAGCCAAAGACTCCTTAGTTTTAAAATTGTCATCTATCAAATTGTACACCTTATAGAAGATGAAATATCCTTTTCCATCACTTTCCCCTTTTGAGTATTCCTGGCAGAACTTTTGATACAAGCCCAGAGCCATTTAGGAAGCTTGGGGTTTTCCCTCTAAGGCGTTTGCACACTTGTCCTTGGAGTTCCCACCCAAGCCTGATTCTGAGGGACTCATTCCTTCACACAGAAGAACGCCATCCAAACCCCGGATCAATTGCGCAATTCCATACATCCCTGTTCTACGCTAACTTCACAAGATGCAGGGAAGAAGCTTTATTCAGTGGTTTTGGGAGAACCTCCTGCCATCAGGGAGCGGTTCTCGTATGCGAAGACTTTAAGCCAAGCAGGCCAGCCAGCACGAGAAGTTCGGTTCCTCCATGCTCTCAGTTCTTATTACGGAGACCTTGCTCCAGTCCTATGACATATACTGATGGAGAACAGTGATAACTCTGGACTATGAAATCGCTAGTCTTGGAAAGGGACGTAATGCGATAAACCACGCGACCCCACACGCAGCACCGGGGACAGCATCCACACCTGCAGCTGATCGCACCAGAGTTCACTAGAAGCGAACCCCAGACCACCGATTCCAGAAGGACGGGAGCTTGTATGCTGGACCGCGCCCAAGCTCGAAAGATGATGGACTGCATGAATGACTGAATGAAGCATAGCATACACTGCATCGTATTAGTGTGCGGTAGTTAGGGTGGCCACTTTCATAACCCCCAAAATAGGACATCGGGGCGGGAGGCGTGTAACATAACCTAACCTACTGTATATAACACATACATGAAGCTTGGTTACCTAATTGGGTGGAATGGAGGACACTGGTGAATCAGACGCGAGCTTACTAATAGACTGGCATTGCAGCGGTTAGCCAGTGGGTATGTCGATGACGTCACATGACCTTGGTAAACCAATGAAATGCAAGACAGGTCTTTTGACCCAGACATGAGCCCATATCATATTGTTGGCGATTGAACATTTTAAATAGCTTATCTTAAAAAGAGGACGAATAGGTGACCCTCAAGGCACTGCACCGGACGGAGGACTGGGAGTAGAAAAAACGGACGGTCCGGTCTAAAACTGGACGTGTGGCTAGGGCTGCTACCCGTCCCGTAAAATACGGAATCGTCCTTTATTTGGCAATTCAGCGTTGATTTGTTCTGTTTTTCCGTAAATGTCTGTAAATTTGTTCCATTTTTCCGTAAATATCCGTAAATTTGTTTCGTATTTCTGTAAATGTCTGTAAATTTGTTCCGTATTTCTGCAAATGTCTGTAAATTTGTTCCATATTTCCATTAATGTCTTAAATTTGTTCCGTATTTCCGTAAATATCCGTAAATTTGTTCCGTATTTCTGTAAATGTCCGTAAATGTGTTCCGTATTTCCTTAAATTTGTTCCGTATTTCTGTAAATGTCTGTAAATTTGTTCCGTATTTCTGCAAATGTCTGTAAATTTGTTCCGTTTATCCGTAAATGTCTGTAAATTTGTTCCGTATTTCTGCATATGTCCGTGAATTTGTTCCGTTTTTCCGTAAATTTGTTCCGTATTTCTGTAAATGTCCGTAAATGTGTTCCGTATTTCCTTAAATTTGTTCCGTATTTCTGTAAATGTCTGTAAATTTGTTCCGTATTTCTGCAAATGTCTGTAAATTTGTTCCATATTTCCATAAATGTCTGAAATTTGTTCCGTATTTCCGTAAATGTCTGTAAATTTGTTCCGTATTTCTGCAAATGTCCGTAAATTTGTTCCGTATTTCCGTAAATTTGTTCCGTATTTCTGTAAATGTCCGTAAATTTGTTCCGTATTTCCGCAAATGTCCGATAAACGTGTGTCACACATGAATGGTCGCAATCTCTGTCTACCTCATCCCCCCACCCCCCAGAATCAGATCAAACACGGGACGCGATTTCGAACACATGTCACTCACACATGACCACGCCCCCCATCCTTTATTTCCATTTCTAAAAGGTGGCAACCCTATGTGTGGCCACCCTAGTGCTAGTGTAGTTCATGATCAGCTAATCACAACACAGATCACACATCATCAACGAGTAATCTAGCTAGCCTTGGAGTGCTAACCAGGGCTTTGCTAACCTGCTGTACGAACGATCGGACCAGTGTTCTTCACCTCTGGAATATCAGAAGCTGCTGCTTTTCAAGCCCCGTCAACAAAGCAGAAGCGATGCTCCATGCTGCTGGTGGCCTGCAGCTAGCTGTGTGAAAGTTCCACCCTGTGAAGCCCAGCTCTGTGTGATGTTTCGGGGAATAAAGTGGGCTGTGATTGAGATTCTGAGAGCGATCCAGAGAAAATTTCCCAGGAGTCTCTGTAAGCGTAGCCGTTAGCATGGCCCGGAACCGTTAGCATAAGGCCTCTGAGGCCCTGCACTGCTTTAAATAATCACTCGCTGCTAATCACTACGGCTAACTGTGAGACGGCGCTGTTCTCCTCTCAAGGCAATTACATATTTTATATAATTACGCCCACTTACGGCTAATAACACCAAAACCGCGCAGGCTGTGCGTGTGTGCCTGCCTGGTGCTGAACTTTCAGCCTCTGAATATTCCAGACAGCTAATTTGAGGAAGTTTCTTGTTGTGTTTCCACCAGAAGTGCTGCATGAGTAGCCAATTCACGTCTAATCGCCGCTCTAACTAGAACAACCTAACTGTCGGACTATTTTCCTAATGCCTCGTCCTTTTCTCAGTTAAGAGCAGACCAGAGCGATGTGAGTGGCTGCAGTGCCGAGCAGTAACCAGACTATCGCAGCCCACGGTGCCAAAAAACGGATGGGCCCTTAATATGAAAAATGACCTTCAATTAATACGCAGGTGACAGTGTAATTGGTTTGATCACTCGCTGTTGTTGTGTCTAAATCAAGTTTATGCTCTAGGGACATGCCACGGCATCCACTAGCATCTAACGCTAATGCCAAGCCATTGCTAGTGCTATCAGTGGATGAACGGTCTGCGTGTGGGGTGATGGAATTTACTGCCATGCTGTTATATTGGAAAGAGTTCTAAACACACACATATACCGCTACCACTCACTGGCCACTTTATTAGAAACACCAACCCTGTGCGAACACTCACTGGCCACTTTATTAGAAACACCAACCCTGTGCTAACACTCACTGGCCACTTTATTAGAAACACCAACCCTGTGCTAACACTCACTGGCCACTTTAATAGAAACACCAACCCTGTGCTAACACTCACTGGCCACTTTATTAGAAACACCAACGCTGTGCGAACACTCACTGGCCACTTTAGTAGAAACACCAACCCTGTGCTAACACTCACTGGCCACTTTATTAGAAACACCAACCCTGGGCTAACACTCACTGGCCACTTTAGTAGAAACACCAACCCTGTGCTAACACTCACTGGCCACTTTATAAGAAACACCTACATTGAGCTTCCACTCACTGGCCACTTTATTAGAAACACCAAACCTGTGCTAAAACTCACTGGCCACTTTATTAGAAACACCTACCTTGAGCTTCCACTCACTGGCCACTTTATTAGAAACACCTACCTTGAGCTTCCACTCACTGGCCACTTTATTAGAAACACCTACCTTGAGCTTCCACTCACTGGCCACTTTATTAGAAACACCTACCTTGAGCTTCCACTCACTGGCCACTTTATTAGAAACACCAACCCTGTGCTAACACTAACTGGCCATTTTATTAAAAACACCTACCTTGTGCTTTCAGGTAATGGACGAGTCCTCTAACCTACTATCCATCCATCCATGCATCCATCCATTCATCCATACACCTCTCCAACAATTAATCCACCCATCTGTTCCATCTGTCAATGGTTGATCCATCCACCCATTCATCTCTTTACTCCATTTACTCGTCCATCGATTGGTCTATCAGTCCATCCACACATCCATAAATCCACAGCATACTGAATGTATATCTCTAGTGTGGTTCTTCTATAAAGAGTTCCAGACTTTTCCTACTGAACTCATTTCTAGAAAGGTCTGACGCTGCAGACGCTCCCTGGAGAGATCCCAAAGCTCCTGGGGATACTGTGGATCAGAGACATAGCCAGAGGGACCAGTGCCTTGGTTTCAGCACTTGGTGTATATGTGTATATATACATATATATAGAGGTATATATATATCCAGCAGATGGCGCTACGCGTGGATGATACCTGCGGGGTGTGAGTGACAGGATCCATAGGTTAAGGAAGAGGTTGTACAGTGCAGGGAATGTCTCGTTCCATGTGTGGAAAATGGCTCCAGAGCAGATGTTAATGATTGGCTAAAAGGAATGACTGCATGTGGGCGTGGCCAAAGACCATAGTGTGAAGGAAGTAGCTGAATCTGCAGGTGTATGGAAGCGTACGGTCATACGGGTCTACCAGCAGTGGATAAATTTCCAGTCTACAGGGAATTCTCCTCGGAATGGTGCCAGGGAAGGCATCCACCAAACCTGGAACCAACTGTTCCACAGGTGACTCATTTTCTATCCAGTGAGCTTATGTACAAACAGGCTGTGGTGTGCAGCAATAGAGAAGTTGGTTAATTGGCAGCCATTCTCACTGTGCTGAAGTACAAGGGCTTTGATTCTAAAAAGCTGCCCTCCTCAACCTGTAACCAGCCCCCAAAACAAAAGTCTGGCTATGCCCCTCCTGCAGACACCACAATGGCACACAGACAGCTCTTCAGGCTTGTCAGTTTGACCGGCATAATCCCCCATTTCCCCTTTAATGAGCTTCTAATCAAAGTGCCATTTCCTATCGCTCCCCTAAAGAGCGGAGAGAAGAAAAGGAGTCAGACAAACAAGAGCCAGAACAAAGGCAGCGGAAGAAAGAGAGCCATGACTTTCAGCTGCTGGTAAGAGGTTCTTTATAACGGAGGTGGGTCGTAACTAACCGGCTAAATGACAGCCCCTCATTGGCTCTCACACAAACGCAGAAATAGCCTGAGGCTTTAATATCTCCCCCTCAAAGAGCAGACACGTAAACAGGGCTCATGTAAATACAGCTCAGGCAAATCAGCCTGCTGTGATCGGAATGAGAGGAACGAATCTAGAAAGCTACAAAACTGTTTACCACACATTAGCGGCTCCGAAAGGTCGATTCCAGAGGCTGGAGGTGCAGAGAGTCCTCCACTGGAGGCTGCTGGATTAGTATGCGACGTGTGAAAGCCTGATGGGAACATTAACACCCCATTCCATACATACATTACCAGCCACAGAACACCAAGCTTAACGCTATTAGGGTGGCCAGTGAGCGGAAGCACAAGGTAGGTAGGCGTTTCCAATAAAGTGGCCAGCGAGCGGAAGCACAAGGTAGGTAGGCGTTTCCAATAAAGTGGCCAGTGAGCAGAAGCACAAAGTAGGTAGGTGTTTCTAATAAATTGGCCAGCGAGTGGAAGCACAAGGTAGGTAGGCGTTTTCAATAAAGTGGCCAGTGAGCGGAAGCACAAGGTAGGTAGGTGTTTCCAATAAAGTGGCCAGTGAGCGGAAGCACAAGGTAAGTAGGTGTTTCCAATAAAGTGGCCAGTGAGCGGAAGCACAAGGTAGGTAGGCGTTTCCAATAAAGTGGCCAGCGAGCGGAAGCACAAGGTAGGTAGGCGTTTCCAATAAAGTGGCCAGCGAGCGGAAGCACAAGGTAGGTAGGTGTTTCCAATAAAGTGGCCAATAAAGTGGCCATATAAATTGGCCAGCGAGTGGAAGCACAAGGTAGGTAGGTGTTTCCAATAAAGTGGCCAGTGAGCGGAAGCACAAGGTAGGTAGGTGTTTCCAATAAAGTGGCCAGTGAGCGGAAGCACAAGGTAGGTAGGTGTTTCCAATAAAGTGGCCAGTGAGCGGAAGCACAAGGTAAGTATGTGTTTCCAATAAAGTGGCCAGTGAGCGGAAGCACAAGGTAGGTAGGTGTTTCCAATAAAGTGGCCAGTGAGCGGAAGCACAAGGTAGGTAGGTGTTTCCAATAAAGTGGCCAGTGAGCAGAGGCACAAGGTAGGTAGGTGTTTCCAATAAAGTGGCCAGTGAGCAAAAACACGAGGTCGATAGGTGTTTCTAATAAAGTGGCCAGCGAGCGGAAGCACAAGGTAGGTAGGCGTTTCCAATAAAGTGGCCAGCGAGCGGAAGCACAAGGTAGGTAGGTGTTTCCAATAAAGTGGCCAGTGAGCAAAAAGACGAGGTCGATAGGTGTTTCTAATAAAGTGGCCAGCGAGCAGAAGCACAAGGTAGGTAGGCGTTTCCAATAAAGTGGCCAGTGAGCGGAAGCACAAGGTAGGTAGGCGTTTCCAATAAAGTGGCCAGCGAGTGGAAGCATAAGGTAGGAAGGTGTTTCCAATAAAGTGGCCAGTGAGCGCAAGCACAAGGTAGGTAGGTGTTTCTAATAAAGTGGCCAGCGAGCGGAAGCACAAGGTAGGTAGGCGTTTCCAATAAAGTGGCCAGTGTACCATTACAGGAAGGAGTCCTCAGTGTCCCTGTACAGCAGTACTATCCACACTGACTGGACTGACCTTCTACAGCTGCAGTGATGAAGTGAGTCTATAATGCCGCCTAATGAACTGTACTGGCTGTAACAGAGGAGAGCGGAGGAAAAAAGAAGAAAGGAACGATGGAGAAGAAAAGAAAGCTGAGAAAAACAATAGCAGTATGAATCCTTTGTGTGAGCAGAGCTCAGATAAGATCAGAGGGGAACGTGTAGAATAAGAAAGAGGGCCGAATGAGGGAGGACTGAGAGACCATTGTGTGTTTGTGTGTGTGGGCTGTGAAGGCAGCACTTCCATTACTGTTACACCAAAGGGCTTTTCACTGTCCTATCGATAATAAACCGCACACGGGTTATAAACTATATATACACACTCTATAAACACCCGCCCACCCACCGGCCACTTCATTAAAACCACCTCCATATCAGCTCCACGGACCATACAGGACACTCTGTAGTTCTACAGGTCCAGACTGTAGTCCATCTGTTTCTCTCTATACTGTATTACACTGTTCTTCAATGGTCAGGACCCCCACAGGACCACCACAGAGCAGGTAGTATGTGGGTGGTGGATCATTCTCAGCACTGCAGTGACACTGACGTGGTGGTGGTGTGTTAGTGTGTGTGGTGTGCTGGTGTGAGTGGATCAGACACAGCAGTGCTACAAAGCAAAACCTTACAGCCAATAGCGTCCTGTGGGGCAGCGTCCTGTGGGGCAGCGTCCTGTGGGGCAGCGTCCTGTGGGGCAGTGTCCTGTGGGGCAGCGTCCTATGGGGCAGCGTCCTGTGGGGCAGGGTCCTATGGGGCAGCGTCCTGTGGGGCAGCGTCCTGTGGGGCAGCGTCCTGTGGGGCAGCGTCCTGTGGGGCAGCGTCCTGTGGGGCAGCATCCTGTGACCACTAATGAAGGACTAGACCAACACTGCACTGTGCAGCAGCAGATGAGCTATCGTCTCTGACTGTCCATCTACAAGGTGGACCATCAAGGTAGAAGTGTCCAACAGAGTGGACAGATCCAAAGTAGATCTGAAAGTGACGGTTGCCGAGGAGATGTCCGTGGGGCAGCGTCCTGTAAGCTTAACCGAAGGAGAAGCTATCGTCTCTGACTGTAGCCGTCCATCAAGGTAGAAACTTTTGACTGGAGAGTGTGATAATATTACAAGTGTGTGTGTGTGTGTGTGTGTGTGTGTGTGTGTGTGTGTTAGAAGCAGGGTCACTTCACTGACACCTCTATTAACAGGCCTGCCAATCATCGTCCAAAGCCCCGCCCCCTGACTCTGGCTGAGTGACGATGTCATTAGTGAACGCCTCGCTGATTGACAGCTCACTCAGCCGGTTACGACATCAATCCGGAAATGACTGGCAGCTACAACGACCTCATCCACCCACTACACACCCTCCCTTAAGCGCACACGCACACGTGCGCACACACACACACACTCACGCACTAACACTTTCACACCTCGTCGGAGAGGAACAGTAAAACAGCTCGGCCTCAATTCCACATTGGATTGGAGCGACACCGCTGATATATCCCACACGATGAACAGACATATGATTTAATTTATGTCCAGTTACAGATGAGATGAGACTGGAGCCTTCCCAGGCTCAAACATACTCCCGGTAGGATGTGTTGTGTCAGTTCTGCTACCTCTGTTGACGTACTGCTACAACCAGCCGACACCTCCACTATAATTATGCTACACTGGATTATGAGCGGGGCACAAATCAATACACTAATAGATTTCATGTCACAGATTTGGTTGCACAGGCGTGGTTAAGCACTCCGAGTCAGATTTCACATTTAGTTGATTTTCTGACTGAAAATAACTCAATGCAGGCTCTACAGTTCTCAAGCCTGGTCCTGGAGGTCCGCCGTCCCGCCACTTTAACTCAATAATGGGCCGCTAATGAGCTAATTACACCATCACAACAATATCTGATAAATTTAGACTGATATGATCAATATTTATTGAGCTACACATACAGAAGTCTGCCTCTCAGTATGGCGTCGGGCCGCCGTGTTTGCTAACCCAACACGCCAGACGTCTCGGTATGGAGCTGTAGAGGTTCCTAATGGAGTCCTGTGATAATCCATCCCATGCAGCTTGAACATCCTCACACAGTTCCCGCAGATGGTGCGGTAGGGGTGGAGGTGGAGGGACACCAGGTCTTCTGGACGTGTGACAACAGACCGTTCATCTTGGTGCTGACCACGGTGCCTCCACACACGGATTCGCTGGGCGTCTCCACCAAGACTAAAGCGGGACTCGTCACTGAAGATGACCCGCTGCCATTCTGAGTCACTCCATGACAGTCTGGTACGACACCACTGCAGTCTTTGGTGACGGTGACGTGGTGTTAAGGACAGTCGTGGTAACGGTCTGTGTGCATGTAGTCCTGCGTGGTGCAGCCGTCCGCCAATGGTGCTGCACTAACAGGATGACTCATGGAGGACACCACTGCTCGCTGGAGGTCTGTAATGGTGGCTGTTGGGTCAGTCAGGTACACAGATAAGACCCGTCCTTGCTGACCTCACATAAACCCACCCACCAAGTTTCACTCCTGAACGTTGACTCCTTCTGGGTGCAGCTCTTTGTGTAACTGTTGATTTGATGATGAGTGTAGTTGGGTCAGGTGTATTGGGTGCAGGGAAATGGTGGTTCCATATAGCACCTGCTAGTGTTCTGCTACTGCTACCACGTCAAGCTTTGGGGTCATATAGAGCCATATAGTACAGGCCATCAATCTAAAGAACCACATTTCACCATGCATATGCTTCTTTTGGGTGTACATGGTTCTAGACAGGGCTGGTAATAAAGAACCCTTGAAGAACCAACCCTTTTATAAAGGTGCAGCAACAGCTGAAGATGAGGAATCAACCTAAAGGCGCGAAACTTGGTGGGTTGGTTTGACATCGCGAGACACGCTGTGATGTAAGCAAGGACGGGTACCGGACTGACCCAACAGCCACAATTGCGGAGCTTCTGCGAACAGTGACGTCCTCCATGAGTCATCCTGCACGACGCAGGGCTGCATACACACAGACCACTAAGACGCCTGCCCTTAACACCACGTCACTGTCACCAAAGACGGTGATGCTCCCGCACCAGACTCAGACTCAGAATTCCGTGATGAGGCACCGTGGTCAGCGCCAAGACAACCAGTTTGTTGTCTAGCGTCACATGTCCACAAGACCTGGTGTCACTCCACCTAGTTTCCTGTACCCATGGTTCACCTCTCTCACCACGCTGTGCACTCCATGTGCCCACCGATGAGCCCCGTGCTGTTTGCGGGACGATATCCTCCATCAGTTTCCCAACAAATCCCATCACAGCTTCCGTAAACAGGCTGACGTCATCTCGGATTAGCCACTGACTGGTCTGTCCAGTGCACAACCTCCCTCTGAGCCGGAGAAAGGTGACACCATGGTCTGATTTTCCAAACGGTGGAGAAGCATGCGTTAATAACTGTTCCTGAACAGGGTGTAGCAGTGATCCAGTTTACCTGGTGGAGCAGGTAATATGATGATAAAAGTTGGGCACTGCACGTTTGAGGGTGGTGCTGTTATAATCCCATACCACCATAAGTACAGCATCCTGGTGCTGTGTCTGAAACTGTGTGTGGAATAGAGACGGTGCTGACTACGACCAAATCAACTTCCAAGGAAGGTAGAAAGGAAAGGTTGGGCCTGCAGGAACGTGCAAGGGAAACTTCGCTGGCCTTGCCACAGCAGCTACTGTTCACCATCACATGCACTTCACCTCCCCTTTACCTCCCCGACTCTGTCCATGTCCTGTCCAGGCGGTATCCCGAGAACAACTCGGCCAGCTGGATGGTGTGGCTCAGTACTGCTGAGCTCAGGAATGACTCCTGAGTGAAGTGAAGGAGACTGCGGTCCCAAACGTCCCTCTGGAAATGATCCTGGCCCAGAGGTCGTCAAGCTTGTTCCCCAGAGACTGGACGTTGGCTAGCAGGATGCTAGGCAAGGGTGCTCGGTGAGCCCTCAGCCTGTTCCTGACGCCGGTTTGCATCACACCCTTCAGGACCTCAACTGGCCAGCTAGGATCCAGAGTTAAAAACGACAGAAGGTGAGTGCAGCCTAGACTAATAGAATCCAGAGTGTGTCCGTCCTAGCGAATGGGAGCGGTGGTGAAAAGAGAGAGAAAGTGGAAAAAGCCAAACAAAAGTAAATCGAAATATTAAAGTGTGGTCGGAGCCGTCGCGATGGCGGCTTCATCCAGTAATCACTTCTGCTGTCTGATATAGGAGCAGGTGCTGATGTGTTTGTCACAGCTCATATTGCCTTAGCACGATAATGCGTTCAGTCCATTGTAACTCTGAGCACGTTCAGAATTGTTATCTAAATTAGTCATAAAGTTTATGAACCGTATTAACAACACTCCTCCCTCGCTTCTCACTTCTCGACCCGTAGCGATTACGTTCAAACCACTAGCACACCAAGACCGGCCAAACTGAAGAAGCTCTCCTAATAGTGCAGGTGACCTTGTAGAAAAGAGCAACTGCAGGAAAGCTGGGCCTAACGCTAGTGTTGGTAAGTGAAGTCATCTTAAATTAAAGGTGTGAGGGTTGATATAAGCAATTGTTCATCAATGTAATATAACACTTTGGCCCTGTAAAATCTAGGGATGCAACAAAATACGGTTTTTGGCCCGACACCGAACAAAATGAGACATTTGGCTGAGGACCGAACGCTGTTTTCACAGTGTTTCATTAATTCAGCCACTTTCTCACCATCGTTTAAATTAGACAAGCTAAATCCCAGATAGCAACCGGGTGAGGGCCACATCTGGCAAATGTAAGGCACCACTGTCGGCACTGGCAATCTGCTGTGAGCCAAATTTGACCCACATATTTACAACATGCACTTAGTCCACCCGTCCCAAAACAGATTGGTCCACGTCTGGCACAGGTACAGCAGAGTTGCCTACTTTTGGCTGAGGCGTGGCCCTAATGTGGTGCATATGTGGCCCACATCCTGCGTCAACCTATCTGTCAAGTGGGCCAAATGAAAATGGGGAATGTGGGCTAGATCAAGGCCAGAACAATTTGGCTGTCTGGGGTGTATATTTGTTTTGGTTTCCTCGGTTCCCTCCATGTGGGCTGTGGGTTTATCATGTTGTTATAAAAATATTGGGGTGTGTGTTTCTTAAAGTCAAGTCAAATTTAATTATATAGCACAGCAGATGATGTCACAAAGCAGATTTACAGAGAGTTCGGGTCCCGTCAACATCTAGGACTAGAGTAAGGTAACAGCTTCATGAAAAAGCATCATTGTTACATTTACGGCATTTAGCTGACGCTCTTATCCAGAGCGACTTACAAGGTTAATCATATTACAGGTGGGCCAATGTAGTGTTAGGAGTCTTGCCCAAGGACTCTTATTGGTGTAGCACAGCATAGTCACCTAGACCGGGATTCAAACCCCAGTCTCCCACATGTAGAGATGGCACTCTGGGTAGTGGTGTTACCCGCTGAGCTACACTAAGCATTGTCCGGTACAGATTATTCTGTATTTTAATTGATTTGTTATTATTATTATTTTTTTTTGCATAATTTTGTTTGGTGAACATTCGACACATCCCTAGTAAAATTATATAGAACCTGCATCTTAAAATGTTTATAAATCAGGTAATCATATTCAGACCACATTATATCTACCTATCTATCTATCTATCTATCTATCTATCTATCTATCTATCTACCTATCTATCTATCTATCTATCTATCTATCTATCTATGTATCTATCTATCTATCCATCCATCCATCCCTCCATCTATCTGGATTTATATATGGTCCCAAAGTGCTCTGCAGACATGTCTTAGCATTAAGTGCTTTATCTGTGTGGTGGATGCCACTTTACCTATTGTAAGTTTTTCTCCGATTTGCTATGAAAAGTGCTGAGGTCAAGAAGAACCTTGAACCTGTACACCAACTTCAAACCAACCTTCCTTTGGGAACTGAACTCTAAGTGAACAATCACCTTGAACAGACCATATACAGACATGGCGATCTTTCAAACATTTTCTACAGTCGCTAATATATATAAAAGAGCTTTGCTTGAGGTCACGGTTCGAGGTACAACTTGACAAAGGAGGCGGCTGCATCTTTCTCAGCCTTCCTCTTGTTTAAGAGCTGCCTCACTAGCACAGAGAACTCAACAAGGCAGAGTGTTCCTCTGTAAATGATCCCGGCCCCTGTGGCGTGCCTCAGGGCTCAATTCTCGGCCCAACTCTGTTTCGTTTGTATTTGCTTCTCCTTGGAGAAACGATCCAGCAGCATGGAATTTTTTTCATAGCCATGTGAATGATGCACAGTCAAATGTGTATGGGGTGATGAGAGCCCCATCGCCGCTTGTACTGCATGACGGAATTCATTTTTATATGGATCCATACGAACAGGTACAAAACAGAGACGGCGGTTACTGGAACCGATTCCAGCCAAAGAGACACACGTACCAAACGATAAAACTCACGTTACAAATCTAGGTGTGCTTTTAGTCTCCGGTCTACACCAGTTATGTCAAGTACACAACACAACATCGTCCTCCGGTTAAAAAGCTTGTTTGGAATTCAGCGGCATATCTGCTGACTACATCCAAAACAGGGGAACAGATCATGGCATCTTAACGGGCCTTTCACCGCTGAACTGAGGACAGATCTGAAAACCCGTTCAGTGGGTTTAAATCTCCTGATGGGTTTGCACCTGCTCATATGCCAGTCACGCTTGCAAGCTTTGCAGCCAACAGGCTCTACAGATCAGCTAGCACCGGGACTCTATCAAGAACAGGAGTGAGATGCTAGATCAGATGTGAGATCTTTATGTCTTCTACCTGTGGAGCAGATTATCAGATGATTGAAGGCATCTCAATTTGTGGACACTTAAATCGGCACTGTAGAAATATGAAGGTAAGCAATCACAGCGGAGAAAGGAACGGCATCTTCATGCTGCCACCGTGTGAATAGTGCTGTAGTCTGGTGTAATTGCGTTTTCTTTCTGATTCATGGGGTATAAATTCGTGTTCTTCCACTGAGAAGTGATATTTTTCATGTATGCGCTTCGAGTGTCACCGTGGCTTCATCTGTCCATTGTGGCTGCTGTTTTCATTTCACTCTGAAATAGCAGCTTCGTACGAGACAGGGGGAAAAATGTCCTTAACTTTAATGTAGCTAAATTTTATTCAGAGTAATTGTGTTGTTTCTATTGGACCATTAGTCACAAGACGTTCACGCAGTGTAAAGAGCAGCTGGAGTTTCCACTGTGGTACTAAAAGCAAGCCCTGAAAGAAAGTTATAAGGTTTCGGTATGACTTATCGTTACTCTCAGAACAAAAGCTTGTATTTGAAAATACCAGCTGCCCTTTACACCGAGTCCGAACCTCATGATGAATGAACCTGATCTTATTACGTTGACATACAAGGTTTTGTTCCAGCAGCTTGCACTGGTCACTTTAAGTGCCTTGGACTAGGCGCATGAGAGAGAGAGAGAGTGAGCGAGAGAGAGAGAGAGAGAGAGAGAGAGAGAGAGTGAGGGATAGAGTAGGGAAGAGCGAGAGAGATCAGGGAGAGTGAGAGAGTAAGTGAGAGTGAGAGAGTGAGTGAGCGAGAGAGAGTGAGAGTGAGTGAGCGAGAGAAAGTGAGAGAGAGAGAGAGAGAGTGGGACAGAGAGAATGAGAATAAGTGAGAGAGTGAGGAAGAATAAGGAAGAGTTAGAGAGAGAGTGAGAGAGAGAGGGAGAGTGAGAGAGAGAGAGAGGGAGAGAGGGAGAGAGTGAGTGAGTGAGAGAGAGAGAGAGAGAGAGAGAGAGAGAGAAAGAGAGAGAGTGAGAGTGAGTGAGTGAGTGAGAGAGAGAGAGAGAGAGAGAGAGAGAGAGAGAGAGAGAGGGAGAGTGAGAGAGAGAGTGAGAGAGTGAGAGAGAGAGCGAGAGAGAGAGAGAGAGAGAGAGAGAGAGAAAGAGAGAGAGAGAGTGAGAGAGTGAGTGAGTGAGTGAGCGAGAGAGAGAGAGAGAGAGAAAGAGAGAGAGAGAGTGAGAGAGTGAGTGAGTGAGTGAGTGAGAAAGAGTAAGGGAGAGTGGGGGAGAGTGGGGGAGAGAGTGAGTCAGAGAGAGAGTAAGAGTAGGAGAGAGTGAGGGAGAAAGAGTGGGACAGAGAGAATGAGAATAAGAGAGAGAGTGAGGGAGAATAAGGAAGAGTGAGGGAGAGTCGCCGTCCTTCTACGCTAACGCCACGTCATACTGATATCCCATGGTCTCTGCTGTGTCAGTGTAAATCGATCTGAACCACAGTCGTAGGTCCTGCACGCTGTGTAGCCTTCCGTCCACACAGAGGGCTAGAAAGGAGGGAGGAGAAAAGCCTCTCCTGGAAATTCAAGGATCATATCACATTCATGGAGCAGTGCAACCTCTGCCTTCCACCTCCAAAGACTCCACGTTGGCCTACCTAGCGAGCTAGCTTCTATGCCAAGTTGCTAGCCGATTACAGATCAGCCTGCATGCCTTAGCTTGAGGGTAGCTTGATGAGCAGCTCTAGCTAACAAACAAGCCACCAAATGTAGACCAGCCAATATAGACCATGCATGATGCCTCTATGTTCTGTGGAGCATTGCAGCCCATAGCCAGTTCACCAGCTAAAAACAGCCCTCTATTATGCATTGCTGTGATATCATTCAGGCTAGCTAATGCTAAACTATGCTAACGTTCGCAAGAGCTTCCTAGCTAAAGGCCTAGTTTGTACAGGATTACAAAGAGGGCAAATACACAACACTGTAAGACACACAGTGAGCACACCAGACAATAAATACAGCACAGGACAATATAGGAATGGGGGAGCGGGTGTTTAGCAGCAGGTTGTGATTGAGGACGTAGCGCAAACACCATCGACTGTAAACGGTACAGTGATCTAATGGGATTACATTCAAGTGCATGTAATCTGCATTAAGAGACTTTAACATTGAACACTGATCCTCAACACCGCCTAGGCTCGACATCGGCCTGCACCACCAACCAACACTTCCTGCATGCTTCTGATATACAGCGAAGAAAAAAAAAAAGTCCCTCAGCATCCTGAAAAAACGCCCAGCTCCTTCTATTTCCACGCGCTGGGCTCGGCTGTCGGAACAGAATGAGAGCCGATACACTCGAACACCACAGATGCTCAATTACAGAGTGTACCATCAAATACAGACGAGTACCGCCGTCAGCACGCCGTTATATATACACAGAAATCTTCAGCCATAAAGATTAAATTGCCCCCACAATGAAATAAGAACTGTTTTGAATTGCGAATGACCTACGACTGGATTTTAAGGGTGTCTGAGCAGCGTCTAGGCTTCGCTCCAGCTTCATTTTGTTGATTTAGCTTGTAAAGGCGTCTGGCATTAACGTCCAAACTAGCTCACAGTGAAACGCTGCAGACGGGAACGCCTCTGTCATCATTTCCCTCTCCTTTGCGTTGAACACTGACATCACAGCGAGCCTTACCGTCAGCCTCCGAACTTATATACACAGTAGAGCTTTCTGAGGCTTTCAGATCTTGAATCCAGAACGATAGGCTGGGTGGTCCGAGGATGGACCAGCAACAGTAGCAGGGTACTAACCCAATCAGGTCAGGTGACATATCTGTGACATATCTGATGGTTCTACATGTTCTGGAGCTCCATCAGTTGAACTATGCATTGTATGAAACCAGAAAGCTGGAATTTGGTAGCTGAGCAAGCTGGGCAACTTTCCTAATAGCCAAGAAAGCCCAGCAGTGCCTCTACTTCCTTTGGAGACTGAGGAAAGCTCGTCTTCCTCCTCCAGTCCTCACCATGTTCAACAGAGGGACTGGGGAGAGCATCCTGAGCAGCTGCATCAACACCTGGTTTGGGAATCGCAATGCCTCAGACCGCAAGACCCTACAGCGAATAGTGAGCACAGCTGAGAAGATCATAGGGGTCTCTCTCCCCTCTGTCACAGACATTCACACCACACGCTGCACCCGTAAGGCCCTCAGCATGGTGAAGGACCCCACTCATCCCTCACATGGACTTCCCTCACTGCTGCCACACCAGCTCATTCAGACGTACTCTGTCAGATCAGTGTTAGGAGTGTTAGGAGCAGAAGGCATGTTGGTAGGAAGGTTGGAGCCATCAAGTTCAAGAACAGCTTCTATTCCGGAGCTGTTAAGGTGGGCACACTCCTGGCACACAACCAGATCATGGGCACAAGCTCTACTCGAACTGTGTGCACAATGAACTATAGTCTAATTCCCAACTCTCGGATGCTGACTGACCTCTTATACACTCGAACAAACATTCAGAACACTGTTTACTAAACACTTAGGGATAATATATACACTGGCCTACTGCACACTGTCTGAGTCGCTAGTTCACTCTGGATTTACAGTCTATGTGGACACCTGAGCCCATTCTTGGGGCTATTACAGCCCCCAATCTTTTTGGGAAGGCTTTCCATCAGCCTTTGAGAAGTGTGCTTGTGGGAATTCCCGTCCATTCCAGAGCATCGGTGAGCTATTGGTGTTGAGCGAGAAAGTCTGAATTACAGTCAGTGCTCTGGTTCATCCCAAATATGTGTTCAGTGGGGTGAAGGTCAGGACTCCGGAGTGTCCTCGATGTCTTTATGGAGCTGGCGTTTTGAGCAGGGGGGCAGTCATGCTGGAACTGGAGTGGGTTCTTTCCCAAACCGCTAATGCGTTAATGGCTTTACAAGCTGTAGCATTAACTTCACTCTTTACTGGAATTCTGGTTGGGTTCTCCTGGGATCGGACAAATCCAGATTTCGATCATGGCAGGGTCAATCTAAGGTCAATTAAATCTTGTTGTTGAACTGCCCAACTCCGTGGTCAGCAGTAACCATCAGCATAACCCAAAAAGGAAGCCATGTAGGAGCCCACCAAACATTGGTGCCCACCCAGGGGTCAATAACCTAATGATCCGTTCCTGGTAGCCCTGATTGGCAGGGTCAATCTAAGGTCAATCAAATCTTGTTGTTGAACTGCCCAACACCGTGGTCAGCTGCCATCAGCATAACCCAAAAAGGAAGCCATGTAGGAGCCCACCAAACATTGGTGCCCACCCAGGGGTCAATAACCTGATGATCCAGGCCTGGTAGACCTGATTGGCAGGGTCAATCTAAGGTCAATCAAATCTTTTTGTTGAACTGCCCAACACCGTGGTCAGCTGTAACCATCAGCATAACCCAAAAAGGAAGCCATGTAGGAGCCCACCAAACCTTGGTGCCCACCCGGGGTCTATAACCTGATGATCTGGGTCTGGTAGACCTGATTGGCAGGGTCAATCTAAGGTCAATCAAATCTTGTTGTTGAACTGCCCAACTCCGTGGTCAGCTGTAACCATCAGCATAACCGAAAAAGGAAGCCATGTAGGAGCCCCCAGAACATTGGTGCCCACCCAGGGGTCAATAACCTGATGATCCAGGCCTGATTTGGCAGGGTCAATCTAAGGTCAATCAAATCTTTTTGTTGAACTGCCCAACACCGTGGTCAGCTGTAACCATCAGCATAACCCAAAAAGGAAGCCATGTAGGAGCCCACCAAACCTTGGTGCCCACCCAGGGGTCAATAACCTGATGGTCCGGGCCTGGTAGCCCTGATTGGCAGGGTCAATCTAAGGTCAATCAAATCTTGTTGTTGAACTGCCCAACTCCATGGTCAGCTGCCATCAGCATAACCCGAAAAGGAAGCCATGTAGGAGCCCACCAAACATTGGTGCCCACCCAGGGGTCAATAACCTGATGGTCCAGGCCTGGTAGCTCATTATATAGCAGTGATCAGTTACATAGATCTTTAGGACTAATCAAATTCCATTCATCCTTTCTGTTTGATCTTCTTATGGACAGGTTCAGCATTGACTATGTATCGTTCTGACATAAGGCTCATTTCATAACTTTACCTGCAGATGTGTGCACACGAACACGTGGCCTTTACACTTCCACGTCTAGACTGCATGGTTTGACCTGAAGGTAATGAAGCGGCTCACATCCAGCACACTCAGACGCCCCCTATGAGGTGACATTTGATAATGAGAGCCCTGAGAATAGCCTCGGTGTTAATGAAGGACTGACCTGGCCAGAACAAACACACACACACACACACACACGTTTCCAGAGTTGTGAATGGAAACGATGCATGCAGTCTTAAAAGGTTATATGAAGGACGTTCTGAAGTGGAGGAGATTTTATTGGTTCTGCCTCAGACCGTATTTAGAATACAGTAATGCAGCAGCGTCTGGACAGGTGGGTGCACTGAGCCCTCTGAAGGTAAGGTTACCCTTAATGACTTTTACCCCAAACTTAGCCCCAGATCTCAGTATGGCTGGGTATTCGATGGTCAGCTCTAGTCTGCAGATTTTGGGTCATCAGTTATCAGATAGGGCAGCAGAACTCAGAATGGTAAGAACTCAGTGTGGTAATGTGGGTGTGCTGGTAGGACCCTGTGTGGTAATGTGGGTGTGCTGGTAGGACCCTGTGTGGTATGGTGCGGGTGCTTGTAGATCTCTGTGTGGTATAATGGGGCTGCTTGTAGATCTCTGTGTGGTATGGTGGTGGGGCTGCTGGAGGAGGTAGGGGATGCTGGTAGGAGTCAGTGTGGTATAATGGGGCTGCTTGTAGATCTCTGTGTGGTATGGTGTTGGGGCTGGTAGAGGAGGTAAGTGGTGCTGATAGAAGTCAGTTTGGTAAAACGGGGGTGCTTGTAGATCTCTGTGTGGTATGGTGGGGCTGCTTGTAGATCTCTGTGTGGTATGGTGGTCGGGCTGGTAGACGTGAGTGTGGTATAATGGGGCTGCTTGTAGATCTCTGTGTGGTATGGTGGGGCTGCTTGTAGATCTCTGTGTGGTGGTCGGGCTGGTAGACGTGAGTGTGGTATACTGGGGGTACTTGTAGATCTCTGTGTGGTGGTCGGGTTGGTAGACGTGAGTGTGGTATAATGGGGCTGCTTGTAGATCTCTGTGTGGTATATTGGGGCTGCTTGTAGACCTCGGTGTGGTATGGTGGGGCTGCTTGTAGAAGTGAGTGTGGTATAATGGGGGTGCTTGTAGATCTAGCTGTGGTATAGTAGTGGGGCTGCTGGAGGAGGTAAGGGGTGCTAGAAGAGGTCAGTGTGGTATAATGAGGTGCTTGTTGATCTTTGTGTGGTATGGTGGGGCTGCTTGTAGATCTCCGTGTGGTATGGTGGGGGTACTGGTAGATCTCTGTGTGGTATGGTGCGGGTGCTTGTAGATCTCCGTGTGGTATGGTGGGGCTGCTTGTAGATCTCCGTGTGGTATGGTGCGGGTGCTTGTAGATCTCTGTGTGGTATGGTGGGGGTGCTTGTAGATCTCCGTGTGGTATGGTGCGGGTGCTTGTAGATCTCTGTGTGGTATGGTGGGGGTACTGGTAGATCTCCGTGTGGTATGGTGCGGGTGCTTGTAGATCTCTGTGTGGTATGGTGCGGGTGCTTGTAGATCTCTGTGTGGTATGGTGCGGGTGCTTGTAGATCTCTGTGTGGTATGGTGCGGGTGCTTGTAGATCTCTGTGTGGTATGGTGGGGCTGCTTGTAGATCTCTGTGTGGTATGGTGCGGGTGCTTGTAGATCTCTGTGTGGTATGGTGGGGCTGCTTGTAGATCTCTGTGTGGTATGGTGCGGGTGCTTGTAGATCTCTGTGTGGTATAATGGAGTGCTTGTAGATCTCTGTGTGGTATGGTGGGGCTGCTTGTAGATCTCTGTGTGGTATAATGGAGTGCTTGTAGATCTCTGTGTGGTATGGTGCGGGTGCTTGTAGATCTCTGTGTGGTATGGTGGGGGTACTGGTAGATCTCCGTGTGGTATGGTGCGGGTGCTTGTAGATCTCTGTGTGGTATGGTGCGGGTGCTTGTAGATCTCTGTGTGGTATGGTGCGGGTGCTTGTAGATCTCTGTGTGGTGTGCTGGTGGGGCTGCTGGAGGAGGTAAGGGTGCTGGTAGAAGTCAGGGTAATGCGGGGAGGGAGCTGAATGACCCTGCTGCTCTATTTTTATGCCCTTTCTCGTCGGGCTTTATGATGCAGATGAAGCTCTAATGGATTTGGCCGCTGCTTTGTCCTGCTGGCAGGGAGGCCTTTCTACAGGAGAGAGGACAAAACGGACTTTAACCAGCCAGAGCAAGACACGGGAACCGTTCCAACACACAGACTCGAACACACACGGCGGCAGGCTGAAGTATCAGAGCCGCTTGGCTGAATCTCCTCCTAATCTTATAGATGTAGAGATTTCTCTCCTTTCTTTCTTTAGTGAAGCCCATTAACATATGGCACTGTGTAAGTAGCAGGTATTAATGATCATGGATCTGCTTCTACTCACCATCCGAACAACCCCAAACACACTCAGCGGTGTGGAGGTCTGGACTCTGGGTTACTCTCTTATCCAGAGCGACTTACAAGGTTAATCAAGGTTAACTCCTATTAGTGAAGCGCAGCATCATCACCAGGATTCGAACCCCAGTCTCCCATATGTGGTGGTGGCTCCCTGGCGGGTAGTGGTGTTATCCGCTGAGCTACACCAACCACAGGTGTTGGTCAGTCCACTAGACCACCAGCTGCTTTTTTGGTGGATGTGTCTAGATCTAGTATTCTCAGTGCTTATCTGAGGCAGATGATGTTGGTGAGTCAACCAGGTTTCCAGGTGGTTGTTAGGGGTCCAATTTTCTCTGTAGCTTTATATCAGTGTTTTGAACTCCAGTGCTGGACGCTCCTGATTTTTTTTCACTCTGACCTTTTCCTTCGTTATACAGGTGTATTATCTTCTATCTAATCTCCTCAAACACATCTCTTTTAGATGTTTCAGATGCTGATGAAAGAGAAATGTGTGAGGCGGCTGAGGTAAGTTTGGGTGGCTGTTAGTATCTCTATGTGACTTCTTTGCAGAAAACTGAGAATTGAATTTCTGCTAAATAGGTACATTAGTTGTCGAGACTTCTATTTAATAATCCATGAAATGTTTGCTGCACTCAACAATACATAACTTATAGTTTCTGGTTTTACTGGGAAGTTAATCAACAATAGGATGGTCTCTATGCTTCCAATCTTTCCTCAGACCTGCTGAAAAGGTACCCCAAATGGCTCCACATGAAGCTCCTTGAGAGAGAACCAAGGGTTTGTAAGCTGCAACAAGAAACTCAAGTAAACCTGTTTCTAAAAACAGACTAATATAAATTCTTTGCACTGAAGCTTTGAAGCTATCAGTATGAATGCCGGTTGAGATGAGGTCTAGTGCACAATGCACTTTTAGTATGGCTGTACGTAAGGTAGGCATAGACAGGTGTAGGTGTGACCAAATAGCGAAGATAATATGTCTGCTGGATCAGAGTCTGAGTCAAAACCAAGATTTTAGTAGTCCAATCTGAGTCAAGACCAAGGCTGGGACACATCAAGTCCGAGTCAAGACCAAGACTAGAAGTGGCCAAGACCAAGACAAAGGCCAAAACCAGGAGTGGCCAAGATCAAGATGAGACAGAGACCAGATGTGGCTGAGACCAAGACAAGATGGACACAAGGAGTGACTCAGACCAAGACAAGACAGAGACCATGTACAACAGTGGTCTTCAATCTGTGGGCTGTTTACACCCCAGGAACGACTATTCACCCACTGCACCCTGAGACTGAACAAAGACATTAAGTAGTTGAGTCTGAGTCATGACCAGGACCAGGATTGGCTGAGACCAAGACAAGGCAGAGACCAGGAGTGGCTTTTGTGAATTCCAACCACAGCTGAACCAGTAATAACTGAAATTAGATCTGAATTACCCAGAACTCAATTTAAACAGAACTGACTTTAAAATGAACTGACTTTAAACAGAACTGACTTTAAACTGATCTGAATTACCCAGAACTCAATTTAAACAGAACTGACTTTAAACTGAACTGACTTTAAACTGAACTGACTTTGAACTGATCTGAATTACCCAGAACTCAATTTAAACAGAACTGACTTTAAACTGAACTGACTTTAAACTGATCTGAATTACCCAGAACTCACTTTAAATAGAACTGACTTTAAACTAAACTGACTTTAAACTGAACTGACTTAAACAGAACTGACTTTAAACTGAACTGACTTTAAAATGAACTGACTTTAAACAGAACTTACTTTTAAAATGAACTGACTTTAAACAGAATTGACTTTGAACAGAACTGACTTAAACAGAACTGACTTTAAACAGAACTGACTAAACTGAACTGACTTGAACAGAAATCAGCTTAAAAAGAACTGACTTTAAACAGAACTGACTTTAAAATGAACTGACTTTGAACATAACTGACTTAAACGGAACTGACTTATACAGAACTGACTTTTAAAATGAACTGAAATACACAGAACTGACTAAACTGAACAGAAATCAATTTAAACAGAACTGACTTTAAAATGAACTGACTTTAAAATGAACTGACTTTAAACAGAACTGACTTTAAAATGAACTGACTTTAAAATGAACTGACTTTAAACAAAACTGACTTTTAAAATGAACTGATATTAAACAGAACTGACTTTGAACAGAACTGACTTAAACAGAACTGACTTTAAACTAAACTGACTTTTAAGATGAACTGAATTACACAGAACTCAATTTAAACAGAACTGACTTTAAACTAAACTGACTTTTAAGATGAACTGAATTACACAGAACTCAATTTAAACAGAACTGACTTTAAACTAAACTGACTTTTAAGATGAACTGAATTACACAGAACTCAATTTAAACAGAACTGACTTTAAACTGAACTTCAACTGAACTGAATTTAAAACAAATTGAATTTAAACTGAACTGAATTAAAGAAGTAGAGACACTATAAGGCACTATAAATGAGGAGATGGTCACTGGCTGAAATACCGAGGAAGCCTGAAACGCTCGATATGGTCACCGCCTCTAAGAAAGAGATCCGGCCGGTGTGCTGGCAGCGCGGCAGACGGGAAGGTCTGGTTACATTCTGTGTGTTTTTGATCCTCAGTGTGGAATACAGCATGCCAGTCTCTCCAGAGACAGAGGAATCTGGTCTGGTCTGGTACGGCTGGGAGTAACGGCCCAGTGGTGACGCAAAGATGGCCGCCGAGGGAACAGACTGAGTTAGCTGAAAGTCTCGTGGACTCTTTACCTTCGCTGTCTTCCCTCGCTGTCCGTCCCTCCTCTCACTCAGGACACATTTTACGACACTGATTTTATTATCTGGCATATTTTATTATGAGATCGGTTCATTAGGGTGAATAATCTGCTCATAAATATTCTAGTTAGTTAACCTCTCTGTCTCATTAAAGCCAAAGTTAAGCATTCGCCGGGCCGGAGCAGACAGGTGTGCTCAGGTTCAGCTGCTGTAATTTATTGTGTATTTTAAATGAACTATTGAAATAAAGCACGAGAGCCTTAACGATGTTATTATTAGAATATTCATTAGCAGATTAACCTGTGTGATGCAGGATAGACTGGTACTGAGGCAATACCTGCAACATGAATAATTCATCAGAAACATAACGAGAATGACACCAGAAAGAGTGAGGGAGGAAAGGAGAAACGCAGAAAACAGCAGGAGAGCCCATTCATCACCGCACACTAATCAAACTCGGCCCAAACTCACTCAGTTCGGTTTAATTTGACAGTTGAGCTCGGAGCTTTGAGATCTAACGATTCAGTGAATCACTCCTTAATGAATCATAGCCATGTCACTGTGAAATCTAAAATTCTGTAATACACTGAATCATTCCCTAACGAATCATATCTGAATGGATCTGAATCATCTGAATCTGATGTCCTGAGAATCAGAATGGAATAGAACTGAATCATTTTGAAGATTCATGATGCAGTATAAGTCATTTAGTGAAGAATCATAATCAACTGGAATCCTTGTTCAGTTCAAAGCCACACAGAACAGAATCGTATCCAAACTGAATCATACTGTGGTTGAAGGTGAGATGTCATGATTCACTGAATCACTCTTTAATGAATCATGCCCATGTCACTGTGAAATCTAGAATTCTGTAATACATTGAATCATGCCCTAACGAATCAAATCTGAATGGATCTGAATGGATCTGAATCTGATGTCCTGAGAATCAGAATTGAATAGATCTGAATCATGAGTCATTTAGTGAAGAATCATAATCAACTTAAAGGAATCCTGGTTCAACTCAGAACAGAATCGTATCCAAACTGAATCATACTGTGGTTGAAGGTGAGAGGTCATGATTCACTGAATCATTTCCTTAAAAATCAATCGGGAATGAATCATTGTGAGGTCAGAGATTTACACCTTTACCCCCCACCCTCTTTTTCTGTGTTCTCTCTCTCTCTCTCTCTCTCTCTCTCTGTCGAGGAGGTGGAGACTGAGTTTTAAGTCGTTCGCTGAAGGTCATTAACACTGTTTTTTTTTTTTTCACCATCTGCCATGATTGTTTACACTCACCTGGATAATTAGTTTCTAATTAGTAGATGGTGGGAAAGGAGGGGGCTAAAAAAGGGCTAGACAGAATGAATAGAGAGAGAAAGACAGGGTTAGAAAGGAATTGGTGTAAAGAGAATGGAGAGAAGGAGAGGTGAGGGCAGGAAAAGGATAAATATACAGAGTGAGTGAAAGAGAATGAAGAGAGACAAAGAAAATAAATAATGAAAGAAAAAAAGGCAGATAAAGAGTATAAAGAACAGAAGAACAGAAAGATAATGAAAAGTGAAAAAAACTACAAAGGGATGGAAAGAGAGAGAGAGAGAGAGAAAGAGAAAGAGAAACAAGGCAATAAAAGAAAGGAAGCGAATGA
The DNA here is from genome assembly GCA_024036415.1 of Prochilodus magdalenae. Classification (NCBI taxonomy): domain Eukaryota; kingdom Metazoa; phylum Chordata; class Actinopteri; order Characiformes; family Prochilodontidae; genus Prochilodus; species Prochilodus magdalenae. Next base: position 26,722 of record JAMWET010005187.1, on the reverse strand, counting down.
GCAAGTGAGAAAGCGAGATCTGCTATGCTACTAGATCTACTACTGGATCTGCTAACAGGTCTGCTACTAGATCTACTACTGGATCTGCTAACAGGTCTGCTACTAGATCTGCTACCAGGTCTGCTACTAGATCTGCTAACAGGTCTACTACTAGATCTAGTAACAGGTCTACTACAAGACCTGATAACAGGTCACCCACTAGATCTGCTAACAGGTCTACTACGAGAACTGCTAACAGGTCTACTACTAGATCTAGTAACAGGTCTACTACAAGACCTGATAACAGGTCACCCACTAGATCTAGTAACAGGTCTACTACAAGACCTGATAACAGGTCACCCACTAGATCTAGTAACAGGTCTACTAATAGATCTGCTAACAGGTCTGCTACTAGATCTGCTAACAGGTCTACTACGAGAACTGCTAACAGGTCTACTACTAGATCTAGTAACAGGTCTGCTACTAGATCTACTAACAGGTCTGCTACTAGATCTACTAACAGGTCTACTACTAGATCTACTAACATGTCTACTACTAGATCTGCTAACAGGTCTGCTACTAGATCTGCTAACAGGTCTACTACTAGATCTGCTAACAGGTCTACTACTAGATCTGCTAACAGGTCTGCTACTAGATCTGCTAACAGGTCTGCTACTGGATCTGCTAACAGGTCTGCTACTAGATCTGCTAACAGGTCTGCTACTGGATCTGCTAACAGGTCTGCTACTAGATCTACTAACAGATCTACTACTAGATCTACTAACAGGTCTACTAGTAGATCTGCTAACAGGTCTACTACTAGATCTGCGAATAGGTCTACTACTAGATCTACTAACAGGTCTACTACTAGATCTGCTAACAGGTCTGCTACTGGATCTGCTAACAGGTCTGCTACTAGATCTGCTAACAGGTCTACTACTAGATCTGCTAACAGGTCTACTACTAGATCTGCTAACAGGTCTGCTACTAGATCTGCTAACAGGTCTACTACTAGATCTACTAACAGGTCTACTAGTAGATCTGCTAACAGGTCTGCTACTGGATCTGCTAACAGGTCTGCTACTAGATCTACTAACAGATCTACTACTAGATCTACTAACAGGTCTACTACTAGATCTGCGAATAGGTCTACTACTAGATCTACTAACAGGTCTGCTTCTAGATCTACTAACAGCTCTACTACTAGATCTGCTAACAGGTCTGCTACTAGATCTGCTAACAGGTCTGCTACTAGATTCACTACTAGATTTCTTATTAGGTCTACTGCTAGACTGGTTACTAGATCTACTACTAGATCATTTACTAGGTCTCATACCTGATTTATTACTAGATCTGTTATTAGGTATACTATTAAATCTGCTACTAGGTCTGCTACAAGATCTACAACTAGATTTCTTAATATGCCCCAAATCACATCTACTACTAGATCTGCTAACAGGTCTTCTAAATCTTTTACTAGGTTGCATCCTAGATTTACTACTAGATCTGTTACTAGATCTACTACTAGATCTGCTAACAGGTCTTCTACTAGATTGTTACCCAGGTCTCATACCAGGTCTACTAGATCTTCCACTAGGTCTGCTCATAGATCTACCCTTAGATCTGGTACTTGGTCTGCTACTGCTCTAAAACTAGGCCGGCAACTGGCAGAAGTGGTCAGCAGATAGCAGCGCCGCCCTCTGCTGCAGGTCGTTATTAGGACATTCCGGCGGGCTTTTCATTCACCTCCATCACCCCTGTAGTGCAGCAGGGACTGAGTTGAGATACAGATAAGCCTTGTATCTCCTGCTTTATCGGTTCCTCTCTGTCTCCACATTAAGAACCAGAGAATCCTTCACGAGCCACACTCTGAAGAGCTCAGCTGACTCCTTCACACGGTTACCAGAAGGGGCTGGTGGGAAATGATCTGGGTCAAAATACCCAGCATGCTGCCAATTTAGCGCAAAGCTAACAGTGGCAGACAGCATGATGGGACATCAGGGGGGGAGATCTCAGCCCCGAAAAACTCAGAGAGCGAGGCTAGCCTCCAGCTAAACACCACACACGACAGCAAGAGGGGAAAATAAACAATAACAGGCTGGAGAACAAGAGACGGGTTCAGCAGCGAGAGAGAGAGCAGAGATGGAGATTTCATATCTGATACTAAAATTACACCATGATTTCATATGAACCGTTTCTGACTCATAGCTCACTGAACAACTGAAGACGTAGTGTGGAAAGGACTAATTCTAACGCAGCCATCAAGATACATGCACCGTCAAAAGAACAGCTGCACCCAGAAGGAGGTGTGGGAGTGCGGTGCTGTTGGGAAGGAAGATAAAGGTGACCAGGATCTATAAGTGATGATAAATGTAGACTGATATGATCAATATTTATTGAGCTACACATACAGAAGTCTGTCTCTCAGTATGGTGTCGGGCTGCCATGTTCGCTAACCCAACACGCCAGACGTTTGGGTATGGAGCTGTAGAGGTTCCTAATGGTGTCCTGTGATAATCCATCCCATGCAGCTTGAACATCCTCACACAGTTCCTGCAGATGGTGCGGTAGGGGTGGAGGTGGAGTGACACCAGGCCTTCTTGGTGCTCTCCACGGTACCTCCACACACGGATTCGTTGAGCGTCTCCACCAAGACTAAAGCGGGACTCGTCACTGAAGATGACCCACTGCCATTCTGAGTCACTCCATGACAGTCTGGTACGACACCACTGCAGTCTTTGGTGACGGTGACGTGGTGTTAAGGACAGGCGTGGTAACGGTCTGTGTGCATGTAGTCCTGCGTGGTGCAGCCGTCTGCCAATGGTGCTGCACTAACAGGATGACTCATGGAGGACACCACTGCTCACTGGATGTCTGTAATGGTGGTGTTGGGTCAGTCAGGTACAGAGATAAGACCCGTCCTTGCTTACCTCACATGTGCGGCCGAGTGTGAAACTTGAATCGTTAGCCTGTCTCACAGTGTCAAATCTACCCACCATGTTATATTTCTTGCCACTAATTCCTTCTGGGTGCAGCGAGAACAAACCCCCATGTTGGAACTGCTAGTTCTGATGAAGCTCATCTTTCTGGCAGATTCTGCCATGACTAACCACTGATCTTGAACCGAGAATGATTTCAGGCATTGGAGTACAACCAAGATGACCATTTGGCATCTCAGAAACTTGGAGATTTGTTGGAGGTCAGAAGGATGTGAGGAGTGGGGGGGCATGTTGGCTGGCTGCTCCAGCACTGGCTAACATACTCACCATAGCATTGCTGATGCTTCAATGTCAACAAAACAAACTAGCTGTTCTTCTGGAAGCACTCTGTTTGACCAGTGTAACGTCAGAACTAGACCCTCTCCGGACCCCCGTGCCCTGGTAGCAAGAGCATAGTGGACTGATGGCCAGCTAATGGCAAAGCAAGCAGTCCACTGGCTCTCAGGTCAACTGGTGGTACTAGACATAATCTCACCCACTTTCACTGACCACTCAATATACAGTACATTTCCCTAACTTCTTTCTTTCATCATAAATTAGTGATGTAAATCATTTTCCTTTAGGACAATAGAAGCAATAGCCTTTTCATCTAAATAATTTTATATCAGCCCTTTATTTCCTTTGCCCTTGTTTATATTGTTCGTCTCAATTGATTTTCTAAAATAAAAGTCTCTCTGTGCACATATCCTCCACTGACCTACACTTCAGCTTGCGACTATCAGTTCATGCTGATCTGCATTGCCTCTATCGATCTCTCTGCCAACAGAACCCAGAGGGATCGTGGGTAATGAAGTTTATGGTTCAGAGTCCACTGACCCTGCTTATAATGTCCAACTGGTGCTCTGCTAATGGTCAACACTGAAAGAAAAATTTATCTTAATATTATATACACACTCATATAGAGCACACACATTCATATACATCACACATAGTCATATACAGCATACAGTCATATACATCACACACAGTCATATACAACAAACACAGCCATATACATCACAGTCATATACATCACACAGTCATATACATCACAGTCATGTAGAGCACACACAGTCACATACATCACGCACAGTCATATACATCACACAGTCATATACAGCACACACAGTCATATACATCACACACATTCATATACATCACACAGTCATATACATCACACACAGTCATATACATCACACAGTCATATACAGTACACACAGTCATATACATCACACACATTCATATACATCACACAGTCATATACATCACACACAGTCATATACATCACACACAGTCATATACATCACAGTCGTATACATCACACACAGCCATATACATCACACAGTCATATACAACAGTCATATACATCACAGTCATATACATCACACACAGTCATATACATCACACACAGTCATATACATCACACACAGTCATATACAACAAACACAGTCATATACATCACAGTCATATACATCACACACAGTCATATACAACAAACACAGTCATATACATCACAATCATATACATCACACACAGCCATATACATCACACACAGTCATATACATCACACACAGTCATATACAACAAACACAGTCATATACAACAAACACAGTCATATACATCACAATCATATACATCACACACAGCCATATACATCACACACAGTCATATACATCACACACAGTCATATACAACAAACACAGTCATATACATCACAGTCATATACATCACACACAGTCATATACAGCACACAGTCATATACAGCACACAGTCATATACATCACACACAGTCATATACAGCACACACAGTCATATACAGCACACAGTCATATACATCACACACAGTCATATACAGCACACACAGTCATATACAGCACACGGTCATATACATCACATACAGCCATGTACAGCACACACAGTCATGTACAGCACACACAGTCATGTACAGCACACACAGTCATATACATCACACACAGTCATATACAACAAACACAGTCATATACATCACAGTCATATACATCACACAGTCATACACATCACACACAGTCATATACATCACACACAGTCATATACAGCACACACAGTCATATACATCACACACAGTCATATACAGCACACACAGTCATATACAACAAACACAGTCATATACAACAAACACAGTCATATACATCACAATCATATACATCACACACAGTCATATACATCACACACAGTCATATACAACAAACACAGTCATATACATCACACACAGTCATATACAGCACACACAGTCATATACATCACACACAGTCATATACATCACACACAGTCATATACAGCACACACAGTCATATACAGCACACGGTCATATACAGCACAGTCATATACATCACACACAGTCATATACAGCACACACAGTCATATACAACACACACACTCATATACAGCACACGGTCATATACATCACACACAGTCATATACAGCACACACAGTCATATACAGCACACGGTCATATACAACACACACAGTCATATACAGCACACACAGTCATATACAGCACACACAGTCATATACAGCACACACAGTCATGTACATCACACACAGTCATGTACATCACACACAGTCATATACAGCACACACAGTCATATACAGCACACACAGTCATATACATCACACACAGTCATATACAGCACACACAGTCATGTACAGCACAAACAGACATATACATCACACACAGTCATGTACATCACACACAGTCATGTACATCACACACAGTCATATACAGCACACACAGTCATATACAGCACACACAGTCATATACAGCACCCACAGTCATATACAGCACACACAGTCATGTACATCACACACAGTCATATACAGCACACACAGTCATATACAGCACACACAGTCATATACAGCACACACAGCCATATACATCACACACAGTCATATACAGCACACACAGCCATATACATCACACACAGTCATATACAGCACACACAGTCATGTACAGCACAAACAGCCATATACATCACACACAGTCATGTACATCACACACAGTCATATACAGCACACACAGTCATATACAGCACACACAGTCATATACAGCACACACAGTCATATACAGCACACACAGCCATATACATCACACACAGTCATATACAGCACACACAGCCATATACATCACACACAGTCATATACAGCACACACAGTCATGTACATCACACACAGTCATATACAGCACACACAGTCATATACAGCACACACAGTCATATACAGCACACACTGTCATATACATCACACAGTCATATACATCACACACAGCTCCCCAGTGGTTCACCCAGTTCCAGAGCCCACCACCAGTTAACCTTTCTCCCCTTCTCTCCCTCCACCTTTCTCCCTCCCTCTCTCTCTTTCGCTCTCTCTCTCTCTGTAAAGAGTTTAACATCAGAACTAGAACTGCAGGACTTTGCTCAGTCAAGGTAAGCTTTGTTGGGATGACGTGTAAATGATGTTTTCTGATTGATCTACATGAAGGGTTTTATATCAGAGCTCTGGACACCTTTATAAAGCTTCATTTCCACTTTAGATATGTAAATTCAGAGGGAAGGAGATGATTATCTGTCTGTCAGAGTGCAGAGTATTTCACAGGCTGTTCTCCCACATCAGTTCATCTATACGAACTACCGCCACTAATAAAATCAACACCATTTTGATTTCTCTGATTAAGACTTTTACATCACTGTGCTGTATAATCCTGCTGAGTGTAATACGAATCATGCTGCTGCCTCTATAATAACCATAGCTTATTTATACTTACCTAATAAATTTGCTCTATTATTACTGCATTGTATTCCGTGCTCTAATGTAAACATGCATTTACAATAACCATTAGAATTACTGCTCTTATTGTTTTCCTATTTTTATGATATTTCCCATGTGTGTCTGTTACTGCTGTTCCTCTTATTGTAATATAAAGACAATACTGTTATTACTAAAATATCTAATTACCATTTATACCAATAAACAGAGAAACCACTGGGTCAAACCCCTCTAACCTGAGGATACACCTGGTCAAACACCTGGGGAAACACCTGGTCAAACCCTTCTAACCTGGGGATACACCTGGGGATACACCTGGGGAAACACCTGGTCAAACACCTCTAACCTGAGGATACACCTGGCGAAACACTTGGTCAAACCCCTCTAACCTGAGGATACACCTGGTCAAACCCCTCTAACCTGAGGATACACCTGGGGAAACACCTGGTCAACCCCTTTAACCTGAGGATACACTTGGGTCAAACCCCTCTAACCTGAAGATACACCTGGGGAAACACCTGGTCAACCCCTCTAACCTGAGGATACACTTGGGTCAAACCCCTCTAACCTGAGGATACACCTGGGGAAACACCTGGTCAAACCCCTCTAACCTGGGGATACACCTGGGGAAACACCTGGTCAACCCCTCTAACCTGAGGATACACTTGGGTCAAGCCCCTCTAACCTGAGGATACACCTGGGGAAACAACTGGTCAAACCCCTCTAACCTGAGGATACACCTGGGGAAACACCTGGTCAGACACCTCTAACCTGAGGATACACCTGGGGAAACACCTGGTCAAACCCCTCTAACCTGTGGTTACACCTGGGGAAACACCAGGTCAAAACCCTCTAACCTGAGGATAAACCTGGGGGAAACACCTGGCCAAACCCCTCTTAACTCCTGAGGATACCACCTGGGGAAACAACTGGTCAAACCCCTCTAACCTGAGGATACACCTGGGGAAACACCTGGTCAGACACCTCTAACCTGAGGATACACCTGGGGAAACACCTGGTCAAACCCCTCTAACCTGAGGATACACCTGTGGAAACACCTGGTCAAACCCCTCTAACCTGAGGATACACCTGGGGAAACACCTGGCCAAACCCCTCTAACCTGAGGATACACCTGGGGAAACACCTGGTCAAACCCTTCTAACCTGAGGATACACCTGGGGAAACACCTGGTCAAACCCTTCTAACCTGGGGATACACCTGGGGAAACACCTGGGTCAAACCCCTCTAACCTGAGGATACACCTGGGGAAACACCTGGTCAAACCCTTCTAACCTGAGGATACACCTGGGGAAACACCTGGTCAACCCCTCTAACCTGAGGATACACCTGGGGAAACACCTGGTCAAACCCTTCTAACCTGAGGATACACCTGGGGAAACACCTGGTCAAACCCCTCTAACCTGAGGATACACCTGGGGAAACACCTGGTCAAACCCCTCTAACCTGAGGATACACCTGGGGAAACACCTGGTCAAACCCCTCTAACCTGAGGATACACCTGGGGAAACACCTGGTCAAACCCCTCCAACCTGAGGATACACCTGGGGAAACACCTGGTTAAACCCCTCTAACCTGAGGATACACCTGGGGAAACACCTGGGTCAAACCCTTCTAACCTGAGGATACACCTGGGGAAACACCTGGTCAACCCCTCTAACCTGAGGATAACCTGGGTCAAACACCTCTAACCTGAGGATACACCTGTGGCAACATCTGGTCAACCCCTCTAACCTGAGGATACACCTGGGGAAACACCTGGTCAACCCCTCTAACCTGAGGATAACCTGGGTCAAACACCTCTAACCTGAGGATACACCTGGGGAAACACCTGGTCAAACCCCTCTAACCTGAGGATACACCTGGGGAAACACCTGGTCAACCCCTCTAACCTGAGGATAACCTGGGTCAAACACCTCTAACCTGAGGATACACCTGGCGAAACACCTGGTCAAATCCCTCTAACCTGGGGATACACCTGGGGATACACCTGGTCAACCCCTCTAACCTGAGGATACACCTGGCGAAACACCTGGTCAACCCCTCTAACCTGAGGATACACCTGGAGAAACACCTGGTCAAACCCCTCTAACCTGAGGATACACCTGGGGAAACACCTGGTCAAACCCCTCTAACCTGAGGATACACCTGGGGAAACACCTGGTCAAACACCTCTAACCTGAGGATACATCTGGGGAAACACCTGGTCAAACCTCTCCAACCTGAGGATACACCTGGGAAAACACCTGGTCAAACCCCTCTAACCTGAGGATACACCTGGGTCAAACCCTTCTAACCTGAGGATACACCTGGGGAAACACCTGGTCAAACCCTTCTAACCTGAGGATACACCTGGGTCAAACCCCTCTAACCTGAGGATAACCTGGGTCAAACACCTCTAACCTGAGGATACACCTGGGGAATCACACCTAACCTTCTCATCCTAACCTCTAACATAGATAATATCTGTTATGATTATTGTTTATTTATTTTTCTCCCTCTCTGCTGTTCTGTTCATTACTCTGTCAGTGTGCAGTGACTGTGAGTTTTACAGGTGTGTGGTAGAGGGGGCTGACCCTGCACACATTTATCACTTTTCAAAACAAAAAAAACAATCAGAAGGGGTCAGCTGAATGGCAGTGGTCTGGGGGAGATTGATGTTGGTGAACGTTCTGCTCTGAGGTTTCATTCCTCCTGACCACAAACTCACTCCAACAGCGAAACACTATCCAGAGAAAACACGTCTGTCTAACAGAGGACAACAGAGCAGCTCTCACCTGTAACCTAAACATCCTGATCCACTCTCACCTGTAACCTAAACATTCTGACCCACTCTCACCTGTAACCTAAACGTTCCTGACCTAAACACTGACTCCTCCTCAACCTGTAACCTAAACATTCTTGATCCACTCTGATAAAACATCCTGATCCACTCTCACCTGTAACCTAAACATCCTGATCCACTCTCACCTGTAACCTAAACATCCTGACCCACTCTCACCTGTAACCTAAACATCCTGACCCACTCTCACCTGTAACCTAAACATCCTGATCCACTCTCACCTGTAACCTAAACATTCTGACCCACTCTCACCTGTAACCTAAACATCCTGATCCACTCTCACCTGTAACCTAAACATCCTGATCCACTCTCACCTGTAACCTAAACATTCTGACCCACTCTCACCTGTAACCTAAACATACTGACCCACTCTCACCTGTAACCTAAACATCCTGACCCACTCTCACCTGTAACCTAAACATTCTGATCCACTCTCACCTGTAACCTAAACGTTCTGATCCACTCTCACCTGTAACCTAAACGTTCTGACTCACTCTCACCTGTAACCTAAACATCCTGATCCACTCTCACCTGTAACCTAAACATCCTGATCCACTCTCACCTGTAACCTAAACGTCCTGATCCACTCTCACCTGTAACCTAAACGTCCTGATCCACTCTCACCTGTAACCTAAACATCCTGATCCACTCTCACCTGTAACCTAAACATTCTGACCCACTCTCACCTGCAACCTAAACGTTCTGATCCACTCTCACCTGTAACCTAAACATTCTGACCCACTCTCACCTGCAACCTAAACGTTCTGATCCACTCTCACCTGTAACCTAAACATCCTGAAGTACTGAAATAAAGAAAGACAAAATTCAGAGAGAAAAATTAAAACAACTACACCCCAGCCCCTCCCCCACCACCGCACACCCGCCACCTCGACACCCACCAGGCCCCCCACCCCCTTGATGTGTAGACGCAGGTTCAGCAGTGGTCTGTTGCCGTCAGGACACTGTGTAACGATGACACAGATAATAGCGATAATAACGACCCGTGTGGCTCGGCGCTATGACCCTTGTGTCTCAGTGCTGTTAATTATGATGTCCAACTGTAATTATAATGAATCATACTCTCCACCGCAACCATGGTTACACAATTACAGCACTAGCTGGCTGATAAATTAACCCAGTTCCCGCTCCTTGCACCAAATGTAGTCGATCAGCCATGACATGTTGATACAGTTGATCATAATTTGTTCATATGAAGGCGGACTGCTAACAGCTTTGATCATCAGCAGGCACTCAGCTGGTTCTATAGTCTTATTATCCTGGCATGTTCTCTCATTAATAGAACTCAATGTGCCTCATGGAAATCAATGACAAGTCCTGGCAATTGTTAATGGGGTTCCACAGGGCTCTGTCCTTGGGCCAGTGCTTTTTTACACAATATATAAAAACTGAAGTTGGAAAAACCTAATGAACACTGTAGAAACCATTATCCGATGTTATCGTCTTGTAGTCCTGTCCCTTCTCTGTAACACTAGCCATATAAATCACAGAGCATGTTAAAAAAAGAGGAGTGTCGAGTGAAAAGAAAACAGAATATTTTGAATTCCAAGCAACACCTATCTGGGAATCCAGTAATAAATCTTTTAGAACGCATATTGATTGGAGTTTTAGGACTTTAACATTGAAGCTGAGCTTGTCTTGCTTTTATAAAACAAAGTAGACAAAGTAGGAATGATGTGATCTAAGCTCATCAGACCAGGAAAAAGGTGGTAGTACCTTCAGGCTCCTGCAGATGGCACTGCATTAGGATGACGGGGTCATATATACCTGCGGGGTGTGAGTGACGGGATCCATAGATTGGGAAGAGGTGCTACAGTGCAGGGAGTGTCTCGTTCCATGTGTGGAAAATGGCTCCAGAGCAGATGTTAATGATTGGCTAAAAGGAGGGACTGCCTGTGGGCGTGGCCAAAAACCATAGTGTGAAGGAAGTAGCTGAATCTGCAGGTGTATGGAAGAGTACGGTCATACGGGTCTACCAGCAGTGGATACAATCCCAGTCTACAGGGAATTCTCCTCGGAACTGTACCAGGGAAGGCCTCCACCAAATCTGGCCCAACTGGGCAATAATAGATGTAAGAGTGACTATACTTTGATGTGGCTACATCCCGAAACCTGTCCATTTCTGATACTGGATTCAGATTCTACATGAACTCTATATGAACTGTGTTCAGACTGCAGGCAAATCGAATTTGTTTCTCAAATGAGCTTTTTTGAGTTAACGTATTATTAGCATTTCATATTTTATATTTTCTTTATATTTTCAGGAGGTCAGATTGGCATAGGTCATCTGAATGGGTCATCAACACTGCCGTCAGTAACTATGCAGCTACACTGATGATGGGGATTTCCAACACAGATATGCGAAACCAGCAGGTGCTTAATTCCGGCCTCCAAGCCAATAGCAAATTCCTCTCCGTAGTGTGTACGAGTAGAAATGCTCTGATGTGAGCCGGAATCTTTGGGATCCCAACACTTCTCTCACTCTGGACTTGTCACTGGTGTTTGCTGGTCAGGCTGCGAGTCACGTAAACCCCACTTCGAAATCTGATTCCAAGTGACTGGGATGCATCTGGAAAAATCAGACAGGATTCCCAAAACTGGGATTTTCCATGTGTTATGCATGTGTTGCTGTCCAGCCAGTCAAAATCCCAACCTAGAATCTAATCAAGCCTTTGATTTGGGATGGTAGTCTGAACAAGGCCTTGCTTCTGCAGTGCACTATGGTCAAAACAAGTATGGTCAACACATGGGCCTCTACTAGGCTGCTACCGTGCTACGCTAACATGCTATAGTCTATTTTTATAGACACCAGAGAGTCATAGAATGTCATAACCCACATATTAAAGTCTATTAGAGACAGCTGGACATCTCCACACAGTTTGAGGCTTGCAGTGACCGTTAGCACCATGCTAAATGGTGGGTATAAGCTTCTATTACTTGTTAGCAACATCCGTCTCCAGTGCTAAGCTAAAAAAGCACCACACATGTCTCGGATGATCAGTGTTTAGGGGTGTGGGGGGTTAAGACCAGGGGAGTTGAACTGTTTCAGGGAACTATCGCTTTAATTGCATGTTGAATCAGGCTGGCGGTGGGGCGATGGTAATGGGAGCGCGTGTCAATAGTGAATAATTAATGGTGTGTGTAAATGACGGCTCTGATCTGAGGAGAAGCAGGAGGAAAGGTCAGCTTTCTAAAGCGGGGAGTGAAGAGAAGCGGCGTTAATTCCTGTCTAATCGACTGTGGAGAAGCGGTGAGCGCGACGGGGAGCGAAAAAAGGGGGGAAAAAGGAAAATCTGTGAAGTTCTAGCTCAGAGGCTGAAAGAGGAAAAGCAGATTAACCTCAGCATCGACCTGAGCATTTAACCCTTTCACTCTGAAGGACCACAGCAGCTGTTCTCCTCTTCTCCTTCCATCTATATACGCACAGGGTGCACACTATGGCCAGAAGTATGTGGACACCCCTCACTCCTTACCAAGTTCAGGTGTTTTAGTTATGCCCACTTCTAACAGGTGTACACAGTGACATCTCCACTGTGTCCACTCACTGTCCACTCTATTAGACACTCCTGCCTTACTGGTCCACCTTGTAGATGTACAGTCAGAGACGATAGCGCCATACAGGATGCTGCCCACAGGACGCTGTTGGCTGGATAGGTTTGGTTGATGGACAGTTCTCAGTCCAGCAGTGACACTGAGGTGTCCAGGAGCCCTGCTGTGTCTGGTCCACTCACACCATCACAACACACACTAACACACCACCACCACGTCAGTGTCCACCACCCGCATAATACCTGCTCTGCGGTGGTCCTGTAGGGGTCCTGACCCTTGACAAACAGGGTAACAAAGTGCTTGTAACACCCACATGTGTAATTTGCACTACTGTAGCCTCGTGGTGTCAATCCGGATGGAACCGGTGTTGCGGAATTCCAAAAACTAACCGGGTGTGAAAACAGCCAAACCAAAAACAGCCAAACACCAACACTGCCGATGAATCTCATGGATAACCAGCTTTGGAGACGTGCCACCACCCCTGTTCATATCACCCCTAAACCTGAGGTGGGTGGACCTTGCTGAGTTTCAGTTGAACGCCCCTGAAGTAGATGAAAACCCCGCTCGCTGACGAGGTTCTCCAGACGGACTCGTTTGTGGTTTTGCTTGCGTTCCTCACTGTAAACACTCAGCTCTGGTATAAACACACTCGGGCGTGTGGCACAAGAGGGCGGGACGTTCCTCTAATTCAGTTCAGACGGAGACAGAAAAACCACAGCATGCAATGGAAACACTGAAATCAGCAGAGTTCCACTGACCACAGCACTGTCCACACAGACCGAGGGCAGAACGCTGTCTCTCTCTCTCTCTCTCTCTCACTCTCTACTGTAGGAAGCCCATCTGCCTTCCCAATCAGTCTAAAGACCTCCAGTGGAGGAAGATTCCCGTCCACTGATGCTGTCCAGTTCAAACGTAGCCAGGCTGCTTCTCCTGCCAGAACCCCGAGTTTGAGGGCTTTCCTGAGGGTTCCAGGCTGGTTCTGCTCTTTATGCCCCCCTGGGTGGGGTCCTCAGAGAGCTGGCTATTCCAATTCCTCCTGCTTTGTTTGTTTTCGGATCTAAGTACTCCAAGGCCCAGCGCTCTGAATGCATTCTGGCCAACTTCGCCGAGCGACAGGCTGGGGTAGCAGTGTGGAAATCTTTCAGACTGGTGTCTGAAGGGCACGACGGGAGGCTTTGTAAAACTTAGTTCACACATCAGAGCCGAGCTTGTTGCCTATCAAAGCACAGGTACTGTTTCTAGGTCTGAAGAGGAACAGCATGTTGATCCAGGCTGTGTTCCTGGTAATACAGGTGCGGTATTGTTTGTTTGGCGTTTCTCCTTTGAAGCCCTGGGACCAGGTTTCCCCATGGTTATGTCCTGCCAATGGTTTTTAGAGACTCACAGAAGCTCAGATTGCATCTGGGAAAATGTCTGTTAGACTGATGGGACACAAGTAGTCATCCCAACAGCGAAGCATGGTGGAGGGAGTATCATGGTCTTGAGATCATTGAGGGAACAATCGATTCAGAGGTGTACCCGACCATTTCACTGGAGCATGCAAGGCCAGCAGTCCTGACTTCAAGTTGAAGAGACATTGGGTGTTGCAACAAGTCAATGACCCAACGCACACAACTGTCCTTGATCTGACCCCTATGGAGTCCTGACCTAAACACCATGGATTTCCGACCTGACCTGCACCCTATGGAGTCCTGACCTGACCTGACCCCTATGGAGTCCTGACCTGACCTGGACCCTATGGAGTCCTGACCTGACCCCTATGGAGTCCTGACCTGACCCCTATGGAGTCCTGACCTGAACCCTATGGAGTCCTGACCTGAACCCTATGGAGATGCTGTTGCATGACTTGAAGATGGCTGTGCAAGCAAGACATCCCAGACATACTGATTGAAATACATATTTGGTGGGTGCCTTCCCTGGCACAATTCCGAGGCGAATTTCCTGTAGGCTTGGATTTCAGCCACCGCTGGTAGACCCATATGACCATACGCTTCCATACAGCGGTATAAACGTCCTAGTTAAGAGGTCAGAAATTCCCACATCCCAAGCATGGAGCACGGCATTTTAATACATATGTGAGTTGCTTAACTAGGTGGTTTATCATGTACCTCCCCATCCCTTCAGCTACTGTGTTGAGGTTCCAGGCAGGTAGGGAACTTCCCAACAACAAAGCAAGCCTAGTCACTTACATATGCAGCATCTAAAACCTCTCTCTGTCGACAACCAATCAGCTATGCAAACCACCTGCTATCATCCAATCAGCAACCTGCACACTGTATTTGGATTATGTGTTTGGATACTTGGATCCAGCAATGAGCGTAAAGTAATTGGACAGAACTCCAGGGTGAAAATGGCAGTTTGGAGGGAGGGTGGGAGATCAGACTGAGTCTTCCTGTTGATGCTGGAAGTTAGCAGCCCAGTGGTTGTGGTCATGCCAATCCCAGAGATGACCATGACTGGTCAGTCATGCCGATGACAGCTCACAGGATGTCTCCAGTTCCGCACACACCCTCTTCATTTACTGCCAGATCGCACATATGAACTCACGCTCTGTGTTAAACAGCCTGTAGCATGAACTCCATCTGTTATTGTGTTTGTATTGTCGATGTTAAACCCCAACACTCCTCCTCACACACATATACCAACAAATCCCCACACACACACCTCCATCTGAGCCGCAGATAAAGCCGGGCTGGTGTCGGGGAGGCGAGAGCGCGGAGCGTGGCCGAGGCTGATCGATTTCAACTAAAAAAATCAAAGCCAACAAAGCAGAGAGGTGGCGGAGAGAGCCACGTGGAAATCCGCTGGGATTTGTGGAGCGTTTTCCGTCTGAGCCCGGGCTAACGCTGACCCAGCCCGGCCCAACTCGGCCTGGCTCAGCTCGGCGCTGTGCGGGAGGGACTGAGATACGGAAGCCCACGCTAAACACAGTGGATCATACGAGTGTGTGATGGAGAGAGAGAGAGCGCTGTGTGAGACAGGCAGGATCAGAGAGAGAGAGAGAGAGACAGAGAGAGAGAACAGACAGCAGAGGCAGGTTCACTTCTTCACGCTTCAAACAGTCTCCTGCTGTCTGATCCCACACGTCCCTCACAGTCATTACTGTCAGTTCACTGTTTCACTGCACTTACACACACGCAGTGGAGTCTGAGACCCCTAGCAGCCATTCTTCTCTAATCCTGTATTCTCTTCTGACATGTTTCTAATAAAGTGGCCAGTGTGAGGAAGCACAATGCGGGTGTTTCTAATAAAGTGGCCAGTCAGTGTAAACACAAGGTAGGTGTTTCTAATAAAGTGGCCAGTGAGTGGAGGCACAAGGTGGGTGTTTCTAATAAAGTGGCCAGTGAGTGTAAACACAAGGTGGGTGTTTCTAATAAAGTGGCCAGTGTGAGGAAGCACAAGGTAGGTGTTTCTAATAAAGTGGCCACTGAGTGGTAGCACAAGGTAGGTGTTTCTATTAAAGTGGCCAGTTAGTGGAAGCACAAGGTGGGTGTTTCTAATAAAGTGGCCAGTGTGAGGAAGCACAAGGCGGGTGTTTCTAATAAAGTGGCCAGTGTGAGGAAGCACAAGGCGGGTGTTTCTTATAAAGTGGCCAGTGAGTGGAAGCACAAGGCGGGTGTTTCTAATAAAGTGGCCAGTGAGTGGAAGCACAGGGTAGGTGTTTCTAATAAAGTGGCCAGTGGGTGGAAGCACAAGGTGGGTGTTTCTAATAAAGTGGCCAGTGAGTGGAAGCACAAGGTGGGTGTTTCTAATAAAGTGGCCAGTGAGTGGAGGCACAAGGTGGGTGTTTCTAATAAAGTGGCCAGTGAGTGGAGGCACAAGGTGGGTGTTTCTAATAAAGTGGCCAGTAAGTGTAAACACAAGGTGGGTGTTTCTAATAAAGTGGCCAGTGAGTGGAAGCACACGGTGGGTGTTTCTAATAAAGTGGCCAGTGAGTGGAAGCACAAGGTGATGTTTCCAATAAAGTGGCCAGTGGGTGGAAGCACAAGGTGGGTGTTTTTTAATAAAGTGGCCAGTGAGTGGAAGCACAAGGTGATGTTTCCAATAAAGTGGCCAGTGAGTGGAAGCACACGGTGGGTGTTTCTAATAAAGTGGCCAGTAAGTGTAAACACAAGGTAGGTGTTTCTAATAAAGTGGCCAGTAAGTGTAAACACAAGGTAGGTGTTGCTAATAAAGTGGCCAGTGGATGAAGGCACAATGTGGGTGTTTCTAATAAAGTGGCCAGTGAGTGTAACACACGGTTGGTGTTTCTAATAAAGTGGCCAGTGAGTGGAAGCATGTGGATAGGTGTTGCTAATAAAGTGGCCAGTGAGTGGAGGCACAAGGTGGGTGTTTCTAATAAAGTGGCCAGTAAGTGTAAACACAAGGTGGGTGTTTCTAATAAAGTGGCCAGTAAGTGTAAACACAAGGTAGGTGTTTCTAATAAAGTGGCCAGTGAGTGGAGGCACAAGGTGGGTGTTTCTAATAAAGTGGCCAGTAAGTGTAAACACAAGGTGGGTGTTTCTAATAAAGTGGCCAGTGAGTGGAAGCACAAGGTGGTGTTTCTAATAAAGTGGCCAGTGTGTGGAAGCACAAGGTGGTGTTTCTAATAAAGTGGCCAGTGAGTGGAAGCACAAGGTGGGTGTTTCTAATAAAGTGGCCAGTGAGTGGAAGCACAAGGCGGGTGTTTCTAATAAAGTGGCCAGTGTGTGGAAGCACAGGGTAGGTGTTTCTAATAAAGTGGCCAGTGTGTGGAAGCACACGGTGAGTGTTTCTAATAAAATGGCCAGTGTGAGGAAGCACAATGCGGGTGTTTCTAATGAAGTGGCCAGTGAGTGGAGGCACAAGGCAGGTGTTTCTAATAAAGTGGCCACTGAGTGGTAGCACAAGGTAGGTGTTTCTATTAAAGTGGCTAGTGAGTGGAGGCACAAGGCGGGTGTTTCTAATAAAGTGGCCAGTGTGAGGAAGCACAAGGCAGGTGTTTCTAATAAAGTGGCCACTGAGTGGTAGCACAAGGTAGGTGTTTCTATTAAAGTGGCCAGTTAGTGGAAGCACAAGGTGGGTGTTTCTAATAAAGTGGCCAGTCAGTGTAAACACAAGGTAGGTGTTTCTAATAAATTGGCCAGTGAGTGGAAGCACAAGGCAGGTGTTTCTAATAAAGTGGCCAGTGAGTGTAAACACAAGGTGGGTGTTTCTAATATAGTGGCCAGTGTGAGGAAGCACAAGATGGCTGTTTCTAATAAAGTGGCCAGTGGGTGGAAGCACGAGGTAGGTGTTTCTAATAAAGTGGCCAGTGAGTGGAAGCACAAGGTGGGTGTTTCTAATAAAGTGGCCAGTGAGTGTTTCTAATAAAGTGGCCAGTGTGAGGAAGCACAAGGTGATGTTTCCAATAAAGTGGCCAGTGTGAGGAAGCACAAGGTGGCTGTTTCTAATAAAATGGCCAGTGAGTGGAAGCACAAGGTGGCTGTTTCTAATAAAGTGGCCAGTGAGAGGAAGCACAAGGTGGGTGTTTCTAATAAAGTGGCCAGTGAGAGGAAGCACAAGGTGGCTGTTTCTAATAAAGTGGCCAGTGTGAGGAAGCACAAGGTAGGTGTTTCTAATAAAGTGGCCAGTTAGTGGAAGCACAAGGTGGCTGTTTCTAATAAAGTGGCCAGTGAGTGGAAGCACAAGGTAGGTGTTTCTAATAAAGTGGCCAGTGTGAGGAAGCACAAGGGAGTGCTGTAATATTTAGGGCTGCGGTGGGTGTTTCTAATAAAGTGGCTAGCTGGAAGCAAATAGGAACTAATAAAGTGGCCAGTGAGTGCAGGTAAGGTCTCTCTAATAAAGTGGCCAGTAAGTGGAAGCACAAGGTTGAAATAAAGTGAGGATGAGTGGAAGCAGCAAGCTGGAATAAAGGGCCAGCGTGTGAGAAAACAATAAAGTGGGGGAAGCAGAAGTGGGTGTTTCTTAATAAAGTGGCCAGTCAGCAAGCGTTTTTCAAATCAAGCCAGTCTTCCCCGTGCACACCGAAGGTGTTTCTATTAAAGTGGCCTGAGTGGAAGCATTCCAATAAAGTGGCCAGTGACTGGAAGCTTATGTTCTAGTGGCCAGTGTGAGGAAGCACACGGTGAGTGTTTCTAATAAAGTGGCCAGTGGTGAGGAAGTTGGTGTTTCTTAGTGGCCAGTGGGGTGGAAGCACAAGCCCCGTGGCTTCCTGGGTGTTTCTAATAAAGTGGTGTGAGTGGTACTGTTGTTATAAAGTGGCCAGTGAGTGGAAGCACAAGGTGATGTTTCCAGTAAAGTGGCCAGTGAGTGGAAGCACACGTCGGGTGTTTCTAATAAAGTGGCCAGTAAGTGGAAGCACAAGGTGGTGTTTCTAATAAAGTGGCCAGTAAGTGGAAGCACAAGGTGGTGTTTCTAATAAAGTGGCCAGTAAGTGGAAGCACAAGGTGGTGTTTCTAATAAAGTGGCCAGTGAGTGGAAGGAGGGTGTTTCTTGTAACTCCAGTTAGGGCCGGTGAGCAGGCAGAGACACACTGCTGTGTGTTTAAGCTCCTAAACGAGGCTAACAGCTCCTCCATCCATCTTCAGCTGTCCTCCAGCCCCAAATCACCACTAACAGCCAACATCAGACGGCACGCAGCCAGCCAGCCGAGTGCTGTCTATTTAGGGCTGCGTGTCTGCTAGCTAGAAATGGAACACGCTTTGCAGGAAGTCTCTCATTGTTAAAGCTTTGAAATGAAGCTGAGGATGGACCCAGCGGGAGCGAGCTGGAAAAGGGGAGCGAGAAAACAAAAGGGGGATTAGAGTGATAGTTCAGCAGCGTTTCAAATCAGGCCTCTTCCCCGTGCTCTCTCTTCACTCATTCCAATTCTGTGCTCTCTCAGTCAGTCTCTGGTCAGTTTTGGATCCTCCTCTTTGGATTCGTTTGTTCTCTCTCTCTCTCTCTCTCTCTCTCTCTCTCTCTCTCTCTCTCTCTCTCTTTCTCCCTCTCTCTTTTGGATCCTCCTCTTTGGATTTGTTTGCTCTCTCTGGTTTAGACTCCTCTTTGTTAATTGACTCTCTCTCTCTCTCTCTCTTTTGGATCCTCCTCTTCGGATTTGTTTGTCCTCTCTGGTTTTGACTCCTCTTTATTTGACTCTCTCTCTCTCTCTCTCTCTCTCACTCTGTCTATCTCTCTCTCTCTTTTGGATCCTTCTCTTTGGATTCGTTTGTTCTCTCTCACTTTGACTCCTCTTTATTTGACTCTCTCTCTCTCTCTCTCTCTCTCTCTCTCTCTCTTTTGGATCCTCCTCTTTTGATTCGTTTGTTCTCTCTCACTTTGACTCCTCTTTATTTGACTCTCTCTCTCTCTCTCTCTCTCTCTCTCTCTTTTGAATCCTCCTCTTTGTTAACTGGTTTCCTCTCTTCGATGCTCCTCAGGCTTGGTTTGCTGGTTCCCTCTGACTCTCCGGTTCTCGACTGGCTCTCTGTGTTTATGCCTGGTCCTATGGTAATGTGTTTCTTGTTGTTGGTGCTGAATCTGATTGTCCAGTTGTTGAATAAAAAGCCTTTGACTGTTAGCTCGGCCTGCGTCCAGTTACATTTGTTGACTGACACCTCGCTGCCAGCTCCAGAGGTTTGTTCATTACCGTCCACTTGGCTCATGTCACATGGGTTTGGAATGCTGGTATCTATGACGGTTTATGGGTACGAGTAAATGTGCTTGACATACCAGTATCGGTGACGGTGCATCCCAAGAGGTTAGTTGGTTAAGGGTAGGGAATAGACTTTACTGGATCGGTATGAGTCAGTACTGATGATATCAGATGAGCCTTGTAGCTTCAGTCCTCATACTGAAGGAGCACCAGGCTCGCCGGGCTGAAGCTGGGGATTCTGACTACTGGCTGAACCATCGCTTTGAAATGACACCTTCCCCTTTGGAGGCTGGAGCGAACAGGTGGAGGAAACGGAGCTGAAGACTCAAAGCCTTAAAAAACACCATGTTTATTCTGGATTCTTCTTTTTTTTCCCTGCATGAATTTACATCCCAAGCGCTTGTTGAAAGGAGCCAGAGATGAAAAGACGGAGGAGTAGAACATCTTAACCTCGTGCAGACAGCAGGTCCAGCCTGACGGGGTTTACACTGCTATTAGTGCATTTCAAAGTGGGGCCTATGAAGAACAAGGAACGCCAGAGGCGCTTTGCCACGAACGCTCAGGTTCTCCAACACAGAGCAGCAGATTACAAATCGGCACGCCGAGTTCTAGATAGTGAACATTAGCCTGTCGTAAGATCATGAAATAATCAGAACCCACTTTTGGAATTCCTCCATAGCTCAGCGTATGAGACGCACACAGAGATGATTCAGAGTGGGTTCGGTGGGAAGTAGTCTTTACAGTGGTGGTGCTGATGGGAACCAGGGTTCTCCATGTCTACAGCCCACATACATACACGTTATATACCATCTAAACCACCAGTGAACCTACACGTGTCGTCTGAGTGTATATGGAATGGTACTGATGGGAAAATCTGGAAATCCTGGAAATAGTATGTTTTTTTGGGGGGACTATTTTTTTGCCACACAGCGCCCTGCAGCATGTATCCCTCCACCATGACTGGAGTTTAAGGAGGTCAAAATTCCTCCCCTGTAGTCCATCTGTTTCCAGCACAGAGCAGGTATTATGTGGGGGGTGGATCATTCTCTTGTGTTTTTAAGCTGGTAGTAACTTCAGACTCCTGCAGATGGCGCTGCACGAGCATCATGGGGGGATAATACCTGTGGGATGTGAGAGACGGGATCCGTAGATTGGGAAGAGGTGCTACGGTGCAGGGAGTGTCTCGTTCCATGTGTGGAAAATGGCTCCAGAGCAGATGTTAATGATTGGCTAAAAGGAGGGACTGCATGTGGGCGTGGCCAAAGACCATAGTGTGAAGGAAGTAGCTGAATCTGCAGGTGTATGGAAGCGTACGGTCATACGGGTCTACCAGCAGTGGCTAAAATCCTAGTCCTATAGGGAATTCTCCTCGGAATGGTGCCAGGGAAGGCCTCCACCAAATCTGGACCACCTGACCGAGTCTTTAATGTAAGAGTGTCTGCACAATGTAGGTGTTTCTAACAAAGTGGCCAGTGAGTGGAAGCACTTTGTTTAAAGATGGTGAGGAGCCATGTCAGGACTAATCTGACTGTGAGGAGACAGTGCTGAGGAACCACCCAGAACCTGTATCGATCCAGGGAGGAACCCTCATTCATCTCTACTACCTCTCTACACTCTCTCCATCTGCCAACCGCCACCCACCCACCTCCCGCTGCACTCTGTTCTGAAAATAGGTCTTTGTTATTTTCTGAAACGACAGGAGACGCGGTGAGCAGCACTTCAGCTTTACCCAGTGGAGTTTACCCACAAGCCCTTTCACTCAAGCTAATGGACACTCTTTTACTTCTTTCTGCATCTGTTCTTTCTCTCGCTCTTTCTTTTTGGCAGGAAAGAGCTGTTTCAGATATGGGGTGGTGGGGGCACTTTTAAAAGGGGGTGAGGGGTAATGTAGTTTTTTAACTGGGGGTATGGAACACCCACCGCTGTTACACCAACTTCCAAACTAAGCCATGCAGTTTACCAAACAGAGCTTGTGTTGAGGGAATCCGACCACTAGGGGGTGCCTGACCAGCATTGTTTTTTTTAAAGCTCGAACAATTAATTCCTTTTCACAATCCTCACCATTATACAAACTATTTAGCAATTATACAAACGTCTTCGTTTTGCCATTGTGGTGGGGTTGTTTATTTGGTTTCCATCAGTACTTTCCTAACGCCATTTCTACTGATTCATGGCGGGCGTAGTCTTCCCTCCACCTGCTGATGCTTACAGTTCCTATTTTTTCTCAGTAGAGCAGTTCAGAGATCAGTGAGGCTGGATGTTGGAACCCAGTTAAATTCGTGCAAAGCCCAAGGTTCCTGACCGAAACTTCGCAAACCTAACCAAAACCAAGTGAACCACCTGCTGACTCCATCAAACCTGTGTGTGCCCCACTAAATACCTGCAAAGCCCACCAAAGCCCCCCTGCAAACACCAACAAAACCCTGCACACACCACTGAATCTTTGCAAATCTAACCAAATCCCTGTGAACACCTGCTAGTGCCATCAAACCACTGTGAATGCCAACAAACCCCTGCAAACCAAACCAAGTGCTTGCGAGGCCCACCTGGACCCTTCTAACCCCAATGAACCCCTGAAAAACCAAACCGAGCCATGGCAAACCCCTGTTAACCCTGCCAAAGCCCTTGCAAACCAAATAAACCAAACTCCTGTGAACCCCACCAAATCCCACCAAACCCCTGTGAACCCCACCAAACTGCTGTAAACCCCACCAAACACCTGTGAAACCCACCAAACTCCTATAAACCCCACTAAACTCCTGTGAACCCCACCAAACTCCTGTGAACCCCACCAAACTCCTGTGAACCCCACCAAACTCCTGTGAACACCACCAAACTCCTGTGAACCCCACCAAACCTCACCAAACTCCTGTTAACCCCACCAAACTGCTGTAAACCCCACCAAACACCTGTGAAACCCACCAAACTCCTATAAACCCCACTAAACTCCTGTGAACCCCACCAAACTCCTGTGAACCCCACCAAACTCCAGTGAACCCCACCAAACCCCTGTGAACCCCACCAAACCCCTGTGAACCCCTGTGAACCCCACCAAACTCCAGTGAACCCCACCAAACCCCTGTGAAACCCACCAAACTCCTATAAACCCCACCAAACCCCTGTGAACCCCTGTGAACCCCACCAAACTCCAGTGAACCCCACTAAACTCCTGTGAACCCCACCAAACTAACACTCCACAGTGAACCCCAACAAACTAAAACAAAAAATCCTGTGAACACCACCAAACCTCCTGTGAAGCGCATGTGCACCACAACACTCCTAAGAGAAGCAACCCCACCAAACTGACCTATAAAGCGAAACCCACTAAAATCCAGTGAACCCTGTGAACCCCTACCAAACTCCTCTATAAAACCCCACACTATAACTCCACCCCTGTGAAACCCACCACCAAACTCGCGTGTACTATACAACCCCACCAAACTCCATGCACTACAAAATAAACCCCACTAAACTGGCCTCCATTACCAGTGAACCCCACCCAAAACTTCCTAAATAAAACCCCACTAAGGACTCCAGTGAACCCCACTGACTGAAACTCGCTGCGCTGTGACAGGAACGTCCACCACCGCCGACTTTCGAACACCTCACAACACCTAACAAAGGCATGAAAACCACATTAAGCCCTTTCAAACCCAATCAAGATCCTGCACCGACATCTTTGAACCCTTCTGATCAAACACGGAAGGCACTATCCTATACCATACCCAAGGACACAATGGCAGACCTGACAGGTTTTTGTGGGGGAGTGTAGACGCGGACTGTGGTTCAAAAAAAACTGGGAAGAAATGCTCGATTTCTCCAGAGGAACAGTCAGTACGGTGACGACCCATACTGGGGCTAGATGGTGAGTAGGCCTAGATGCCGTGTAGTAACCCTGCTGCGTAGTGCACAGCTGTTTCATTCCACTCATATGCTCTCTAAGAATGACCTTATATGAGCACAGTTTCTCTAAGCGCCTGACATCGAACCCTAGTATACGGCATTGTATATTGAACCGTCCTTGCACACTGCAAACAGCTAAACAGGCAGCCACCTGCTGACATTTCTCACGATATCTACAGGAAGGGGCTAACTGATGCCCATTTAAGTCAGTACCCTAAAGCACGCACGTTTGCTCTTCTCATATCCTTTTCTATTACGTGATTCTCTCCGTTCAGCATAGTGCACTAATGTGGGGTGAAATGATGTTCTCGGTCTGACTACATTAGGTAATTGACCAGGACAAATGGTCTTCAATTACGCACACGTGCGTAGGTATAAGGTTTTATGTCTAAGTAATGGTCTTTAAAGGTTATCGGGGAATTATTAGCAGGTGAGTGCTAAAGCACGAAATTTTAATACGGATTATTTAATAAATGCTTATTATAAATTAGATATCCACAAATACCTAGTGTGTTGCTGGTCGTTCTACTGTCGTTTTAGCACCCAGGCTTACATATAGCCATTTCCAGTTAACAGAGTTCGGTAGCGCTAGCCATTTCCAGTTAACAGAGTTAGGTAGCATTAGCCATTGCCAGTTAACAGGGCTAGGTAGCATTAGCCATTTCCAGTTAACAGAGTTAGGTAGCGCTAGCCATTTCCAGGTAACAGAGTTAGGTAGCATTAGCCATTTCCAGTTAACAGAGTTAGGTAGCATTAGCCATTGCCAGTTAACAGAGTTAGGTAGCATTAGCCACTTTCAGTTAACAGGGCTAGGTCAGCACTTAAGCCCATTTCACAGCTTATCAGAAGTATTGTATGAGAGTCAGACTGCATCTAACCACTTCCAAGGCTCTATACTAGATGTTATGCGTCTAGCATTGCCATATGCCAGTGTTACTACGTATTCAATTCTAGAGCTAGGTTCAATACACCCACTTGTGCGCAGAGTATGCGCATGGTAAGCACACAAGATTCCCAGTACATTCGTCAGACCATTATATCAGGATTCTATTTTGCCGTAGCAATTAGGCCACATGCTCCAATTAAAAAGCTATGATCAGCAGTACTGTTCTACGACTCATTTTCCTAGATTAACAGACCAGTGTAACGGTAGCGTTAGCCATTTCCAGCTAACAGAGTTAGGGCTAGGCAAATGACAGTAGATTAACATATCTCATTAAACGGAGAGCCGGAAGGGATAGCCAGACACAAAACAAGGACTTCTTACGTCAAAAACTCAAACAACAGAAGAAAAAAAACAGAAAGAAACCCTACCCAAACACTAGCGGGAGCCATTAAGCCATTTACAACGAGCTAAACAGAGTTAGGTGGTAGTGTTAGCCAAACACGTCCAATTAACAGAGTTAGGTAGTGTTAGCCATGTCCAATTAACAGAGTTACGTGTACGTGTTAGCCAATGGCACCAATTAACAGAGAGAGGCGAAAACTAGGTAAGTGAGATCTATCGACCACCAATTTCCAAGTAACAGAGTTAGGTTAGCAGTTAGCCAGTCCAAATTAACCAAAGTATATTGAGAGGCGTTAACATTCGCGACGTTATACAGAAACAAGATTAGTTGAAGCTATTAGACAGTTTCCGAGTGCCTTAACAGAGTTAGGTAGCGTTAGCCATGTCCAATTAACAGAGTTAGGTAGTGTTAGCCATTTCCAGTTAACAGAGTTAGGTAGCATTAGCCATGTCCAATTAACAAAGCTATGTAGCGTTAACCATTTCCAGCTAATCATGCAGCTATGTAGAGACTATTGGCTGATTTCAGAAAGTTAAGCAGAGGTTTAGTGGAGTTGGTTGCGTGTAGCCCCTCAAGCGCCGCTAGCTAAAAACACGCTAAGCTATTTCTCTAGTAGCCCACACTAGAGTCCAAGCAATAAGAGTTCATTTAATTAGAAGTTGGTTAGCAGTTTCAGAATTTGTGAGTTTTGAGACGGAATAAGTGGGACGCCTGCAGTGCGGAATGAATGGTTTATATATTTTGGATTTAC